>PVLD010004837.1:17891-120092 GCA_004027595.1 Dinomys branickii | reverse complement strand
ACGTATTATATCACTGGTGTAAGAACCCGAGGGTGGGAATATAAACTAAAAGTCATGAAGGAAATCTGTTCAAAAACAGAGAACGGATGGGACGAAGGAAAGGAGAAAAGAAAAAGACAAAAATGTATGTATGTATGTATAGAGGAATATACATGAATATACATATGTGCAGGAGGGCTAACATGGTTCTACTATTGTAAAAATAATGTGATGTGGACATATGGCATTTCTCTCTTCTTATTGTACTATATTCACTACGTGATGAGAGGAAGTAAAGCGAGTGGCATAGACATTGTGATATGACTTTAGTCTACTATATAACTATATTGTATTACTTGAACACAAACATTACAATACCATAATGGTCAATATGTAAACTTTTTTTTTTTTTCCGGTAGCGGGGATCGAACTCAGGACCTTGAGCTTGCCAGGCAAGTGCTTATGCCACTGAGCTATACACCCAGCCCCATAATGGTCAATATGATGACTGGGGTGGCTACTGAATGAGTAAGAGGCAGGTAGCACATACAGGGTGGATACAATGGATAATGGGATGACTCATGTCCAGGGTGAGACAGAGCAAGAGGGTATTATAAAGCCACACCCCAGAACAGTCAATCAACCTCTGAAGTACTTACATGAGAAATGTCTAGCCCAGGGCAGGTGAGTTGGGTTTTGAAAATCTTCTTTCAGAAACCATTCTGAGTGTTTCAGCCGCACTATCCCAAAGGCACTACTAGATGTGTTAAAAACACAGCAATTTTTTTTGTTGGGAAGTTAAGTGGAGTCAGAGGTGATTAGTTAGAAATACCATTCAGACTCTGCCCTATGGACACAAAATATGGCAACTCGTTTGTGGCTCTAATTTTACATAGTTCTGCCCCTGAGTCTGTATTTCAGCTATCAAAAGACTCTGATTCAGACAGAAGGTGAGTTGAAACTCACAAAATATTTGCCATATTTGCCTCAAATAAGTCTTCCTTCCAATAAACTCATCAAAGACACTTGGAGTTTCACAAACTTTCTCACATCCTGACAAATGCAGAAGATGGTAATATTTTTGCTATACCCCGAACCAAGAAGTACCCTTTTGTGGGGGAAGGGAGGATCAGGGGACACATTATGTCAGCAAATCTTCAAGCTGTTTACTGGTAGACAGGCTGGAACAAACAGCAGAGTCCTCCCTGAGCTTTAGGAACAGGCTGGGTGGCTGCTTTTGTACCTGGTGACTGACAAAGATAGGTAGGTGTAGTAGTACTGAGTCTGCTTTCAGCAGAAGGCAGTAGAGGAGACCTACAGCTGTCACTTATAATTACTAGAAGTTGATCCCCAAACAATATGACCACTGGGCACAGCCAAGACAGTATAGACCAGGTTATACTGCCAGGCCTGTCTGCTTCCAAACTCTGTTCTAGCTACTGGAAGCCCGTTGCTTCTTGAGCCCAAAGAAGATGAAGCCGTGATTATTTGTCAAACCCACAAGGAGCACTCTCTAAGAAATGCCATGCCAAGGGTTGTGTCCTTGGTACTATATAGTTTGATATTTTTATCAGTAATTTGAATGAAGACTGAGAGCCACATTTATCAAATCTGCAAATGACAAATTCCAGGACTTGTGAAGGTCAAATGAGATAATATAGGAGCACTCGTGTGGTATTTCAGTAAAACTCAGCCCACGGATGGGAATGACACAAAGTTTGAAACCCTCTCAGCAGCCCGGAACAAGGTCAAAGCTGGACAAAAAAAAAAAGAAATTTAATGTGATAAATATAAGTTCAAACTTTAAGTTTTAAAACAATCAATGCATAAAATACAGAGGGGAGAAGTTTATGTAAAACATGCACAACGTGAAGGTGAGAAGGGGGTGCCTCTCATTTCCAAGGATGCCTCTAAACAACTACCCAGACACTCAGATGAATTTGACCTTAGGCTTTGTTCTTCCTGCCACCTACAGACTGTAACCTGCCAGTGTGTTGGAGAATCAAACTTAATTGCCCTCCATTGACTTGGAAAGGCATTAAATAAGAACTTCCCTTTATGTGCTACAGAAGTTGAGTTGTTCCCATCCCCTGCAAATGTCCCCAACTTGCCAACCCATCCAGGACATTTGGCTCAAAGAAAAATGCGAAAAGAGTTTGTAAAATCCTAACACTTTAAAATTTCTTTCAAGGAGATAGAAGGAGTAACAGAAGAAAGATATAAAAATAGGCAATCAACTCTCGAGGGGAAACTTTGTGCTCTTCATTGAAATTTCTTTACTTTTTTGCATTTCACTCTGATAATATATTTTTATGTTCTCACCTTTGTAAAATCTCAGAACCTTCTAGTTAAGACAACAGGAAATGAACCAAGTGTAATGGAGTTTTCATGTTGGAAAGGAAGTACTAGTAGCTGCTATATACTGTCCAGGCAACGTGGTAAGTCTGTGGCCAAGACCAAGACTCACTGGATGCTCTGTCCGCTGTCCATTGGGCGGCAGTGACAAGTCAGTGGAAGGATAAACACCAATCTACAACTCTCACTGCATACAGACTTCCATGAAACAACTTCCTCTGGACTCACAGTTGTTTCAGGATACGCAATGCCCTCTACTGTCCTGCCATTTGAATATTCCTTTTCTCAAACTCAGAAATCCCAGTTGTAGGTGGAGAGAGAGGAAGAAAATTAAAAACCTTATGCTGGGTCTAAAGGGAACTGCAAACATGTGTTGAGACAATGTCTGCTTTCAAGAAGAGTGCAATTAAGTAGATAGAAATACCAAAGCTACAAGTTGATCAATTGTAAATTACCAGGAAATTCCTGGCAGCCAGAATTTTTGGAAAGTCTCTTCACAGAAAAATGCCTGGACCCAGCTAACTCCTGGAATGTGGATAAAGCTACTGTACTGGTAAAGTTGGATAGTTGGTTAGAAATGCTTCTATGCCTAGCTATATTTCAAAGTTTGCAAATAAAAATTTGAGGTGAAAATGCCATTCTTTCAAAACAATATATGCTAGGGAAATGTTATTTGACACTTCTAGAAATTAGTTTTCTATATTTGGCCATGTGATGTTCCTTAGGCTTTTTACTTTAGCTCCCTTGAACAACGCAAAAATGGGCTTTATCAAATTAAAACAATAGAAATATTACATTGCTAGAAATCCTAGATGCAAATAAAATATCATTTCACTCGATTATGACAGCCAAGTAATATAAATACAGCTCATACCAAATTATTTAATGAGGGTTTTTGTTTGCTTTTGCCAAGAAGAGCTGGCCTTGCTAGTATTAAGTCCCAGAAGAAAAAACAGAAGAGAAGAATAAGCCATCTGTAAGCTCTTCCAATCAGGCCTGAGATCAGCAAAAATTCTCTCTCCTCCTACCCCAACACCCAGCCAAGGGCTCACCGACACTGTTCCCTGTCCAGTTTGACTCTATACGCACAGTCAACATTCCAATCTCGAGCATTTGTCTCCTTTATTGGGTCTTCTCACTTGACCATAGAACCAGTTGCTTGTCTGAGCACATCTGATAAATCCCCGGTCCTCGGGGATGTCTCCAGAATGCACTGTGAGAAAGTGATGCAACAAGGAAAGGGGGAAGGAGACGCTCCCTTACCTTTGTTACAGTGCAGAGGCAACCTTGGGGAGGACACAGCTCCCCAGGCCTGGAGGTCCCATTGCAATGGAGAGAGGTGTATGCAAGGAACACCACCGGGACACCCAGGGCTATGTCCCTTGTTCAGTCCAGACCACAGATCAACTAAGGTTAGATTACTTCCTTTTTAGGGTCCCAGGCACTGCCCCCAACTTTCCAGCTGGAAAAAAATGTACTACCAGTTAAAGTGGGGGGGAAACTGCTGAGACCAGAAGTGCAGCGCATCATACATTATTATACACTGAGAGCAGCTGAGAAGTCTGAAAGGTTGGGTACAGATGCGTGAACGGGGTGAACAAAAATCCTGCCACCTCTATAGGGCTCTTGAAAGGTTAGCATCCCAAAACACCTCCTCTGCCCCATCCTTCCTCATGAGGAAAGTCACATGTGGCTATGTTTATTAGCATCTCTGAGATCTCCAGAAACAAACCAGAGGAGAGTAGATCCATAGTCTCATTTGCGATTGCACAGCAGTTTTATAGCTAAAAACACCCTCTGAGGCTGACCTCTCAGAGTACCCCTTTCTAGACAATAGGTCTAAATAGTGTCTGTGTTATTCACATGCCAAGCACAAGCCTCTTGATTTTCCACAGCAGCACATGGGTTGAGAGGGTATGCATGGACTTGAAGGAGTGGAGTATATTTCTCTCCTGAACTCTGCTAAAGCAAATGGCCTGTTTGCTGCAGTACCTGTCGTACGAACACTCTGACTGGAGACTAAAACCCTGAAAATCTTATCACCAGCTCCCTCTACCCTTCCTGAAGTAGGAGCCACTGACTTACAAAGCTTCTCTGCAGAACGTTAAGCCCTTGACACTAATAAGTTCACCCATCCACTTTCCCCATATATTGGAAAGAGGAAATAAACACTTCTTGCGTACCTACCAGCTTCTAGGCTGTGTTTGGCATTTTAATTAAAATACTGTCACCAAAGATGTGCACAATAAAGGTCCAAGAGTACAGAGAGCAGGATCTGTGGGTCCCTAGAAAGGGACAGTCCCACATAACAATACAACTTTTCTTTAATACACTTTGGTCCAAGTAAAACCTATTTAGGAGACAGATCCTCCCTGTTGGCCTTGATTGTGCAGACTAGCTTCCACATTCAGGACATGGAATTAGACAAAGACAACTTTATTCCTCAAAGGCAAGATGAAAATTGTAATCATTATCTCTTAGCTTAGAGTGGCTCACTGAAAATGGGGTGCACGTGCCATGGCAGGAAAGAAGTGAACAGATAGAATACAGGTCAGTCATTCTCCACTGCTGCTTTATTCTGAGCTTGCTCTCTAACAGTTTGCATACTGCTCACCCTCCTGGAACCATCCCTTTTCCAGTGGAAAATAGTAAGACTCTCCTCAGGCAAGGTGGATTCCTGGAGCACTGTCAGAACAATCTTAGGTAAATTGTTCAAGAGAGTATGTTTAATTCAAAACATGAGCCACTTGGAAAGGTAAAAATCCACACATGAGTCTTCTTACTTCTTTACCAAGCTGCTGCTAGAGCAGAATGTGAATTCCTAAAGTTCACAATCGGGACCAGAAGTAAATGGAATAGGTAAGCACAAAATGAAGCTGCGAGGAACACAAGAACCTCATATCTCCTAAGCTCTGGTCTGGTCCTTATACTTGCAAACCCTGTATCACCTCAATTCATCATGTCCAGAGAAGAAAACATCACCTCTCCTGTACTATCTGTCCTTAGCCTGATCTCAATCCAGAAGTTTCTAGCTGCACAAGAGGGTATCACTTTCCACCAGCTGTCCAAACTGGACATGTGCAATGCAGATGTAACTTATATATAATTTACATAAATGATTTCCCCTACTCCAAGGCAACACCCCTTCCTTATTTCCATCATATCTAGTATCTTCGGTTTAAACTCTTATAAACCTCTCAGATCTGTCTCTTTCTCTCCTTCACTGCCACGTTTCATCAGCACCCTCTTGGGTCTCCCCTGGATCATTGGAGTAGCCTCACTTCCCACCGTTCTCCACATGGTCCCACTGAGAACTTTCTATGCACTACGTGAATGTTGTCTTGCTGATGCTCTTCTTTGGAATGGATAAGGCCTGACCACTGCCTGCTAAATAAACCCCTTGGGAAGACACACTGGTCTTGTCCCAGCCTCCTCCCTACTTCCCACTCAGCTATGAGCTACTGTAGACGGCCCCAGGGCCGTGCTCTCTCCCCTCCTCATCCCTGTCTGTACCATTTTCTCCCCCTGGAACCTCTCAAGACACGATCACAAGTGTGTCTTACTGATCTTTCCGAGCTTGGTTTGATGCCCCCTCTTCTGACAGGAGGCCTCTGCTTGCCCTTACTTTCATATCTGGATAGGTGCCCATCATATAACCACAAGTTACCTTTTGCAGGCTCGGATCTCATGCCATATTGAATTTAAATTTTCTGTTCACAGGTATGATATGGCCACAATATGCTGTGAATTCACTGATCACAGGAGCTAGATCTTTCATCTCTGAACAACCAATTTTTGCACAATGTCTAACACATAGTGAGCACTCAATAAACACTGGCTGAAGTCAATGATTGATTAGGTTTTTGGTTAAATTTAGCTTTAACATCACATCTAATCCCTCTCACTAAAATATATATAAATATATAAATATATAAATATACTTGGATGGATCACAGTGAAAGGTCAGTATCAGGAAAAATCACAACCCCCTTTCTTTCTCCAAAGCCCTCACCTTAACCCACTACTACCAGAATCTGAACCTCCCACCACCCCCACTACCATTGCCCAGGCCTCTCCTCTCCTCCTCTAACCATCTCCTCCTGCTGTCACTTTCTCTCCCAACTGCATTCTCCTTTCTGACCCTTGGCTTTTGTCTATTACAGCTCTTCACCAATCACCAGACACAGAAGCTGGGAATAGTGCCATCGTGAGAGGTCTGGCTCAGTCTTCATTTCCTTTCTTGATTTTCTCTGACCTTGTGTGTAAATAGAATCTGTCTTCTGACAAGCTTCACATGGCCCTTTAGTATGTATGACCACATGCGTCCTCACCTCCTGGGATGCAGGTGGGAATAGCCAGGGCTTATTCTTGACTTTAAAGGAAAAGAAATTGAGGCCTGGCCCAGACAAAACTTGATAGAAGACATACAGCAGACCTAGGAATAGAAGCTAGCTGTCCTTATTCTCTGGCCAATATGTAATACTTCTTCAATTGCTCTAAAAATGAAAACCTCAGGATTATTCTGCAGAAGAAAAAAATAGGCCTAGGAAGCAGTAGCCACATTTCCGACAAGCTCCATTCAGAGGACGCCCTAACTTACATAAATGATTTCCTATTACACCACAATTGTCACTGCAACATGACAGTCTTTGCTGCTTCCTTGAAGTGTTCTCTTTGTTGTTTTTCTGCACAGATCCCCCAGAAAGAAGAATCAAATATGGTCCGAGCACGAAAACAAACTGCACGACACCCGCAGCTCCAGATTCCCCTTCCACATGACTCCATCTGAGCAGGACCAAAGAAAAGGCAATGAATAGTCCCCCGTGGGCCTGAGCCCTCTCCCACCTGCCTCTTCCCAAGCTCCGCTGTGCCCCTGCAAATAGGATTCCTTTTTAAAAAAATGAAAGCCAACAGTTTATGAAGAAGAAATGAAGTGGCAATTTCCCAGCATGGCTGGGAATCAATACAAGCTGTTGTCAGGGTTTCCTTTTCAAAGGGTGGCTGCTACGCTTCTCCAAAGTCAAGAGCGACAGAGGTCCAGTGCTTGACTTACAACTGCTTCATCATAGCAAGATATTTTTAATTTAAAACTCAACGCAGTTGGGTTCAAACTCAGCTGGGACTTGATTTACTGCTAA
The DNA here is from genome assembly GCA_004027595.1 of Dinomys branickii. Taxonomy (NCBI): domain Eukaryota; kingdom Metazoa; phylum Chordata; class Mammalia; order Rodentia; family Dinomyidae; genus Dinomys; species Dinomys branickii. The sequence continues at coordinate 112,620 of PVLD010004837.1, read as the reverse complement.
TTCATTTCTCCGATTCCTATAATTCTAAACTCAGTCACCAAACAGTTTAATGTTGATAGAATCACCAGTGCAATGCTTTATGAATGAGTGTCAGGGGAATTTTGTTAGTAAGTGTATGTTAGCAACTGTTATTCACTTTGGGACAGAGAACAGCATTCAGGCAAAGTATGGTGGAGATTCTATAATTGAATATGTGTATTTGGCTAATATCCCCAGGTGATCCAACTCTAAATACCACCAGAGTGATACCTACCTGATACCCCTAACTGTCTCTCACACACGGGCACACATGCACACTTGAGTAACTATGTAAGGGGAATGCCAAGCACTGATGATATTTTCCATGGGAAATGCTTAACTTTGTTCTATGATTCATCGTCCAAAGATGAAAACCATAGTTTTATAATCTACTCACAACTTTCGGTCCTCTCTAGGGTGGCAAAGTATTTTTTCACCCAGAGAAACTTTGCTCCAACCATCCAAAAGTCAAGAATGTGTGTCTTAATAACTCAAGCCTCCTTTGTTAATTTGATAAAGAATATTTATTTTTGTCAGGTATATTGAAACCTCTTATTCAATAAGAATAGCCAGAAAAAAATGGAGACGGTGAATGTCATTACTCACATATTCTACAAACATCCATCTTGATCTATAACGTGCAACCAAAAAGTGCTACTTGTGGGAACAAGTCCAAAATCTGTCAGAACTGTATTCTGGAAACAATCCTTCTGGAAACAGTCATTTTATAAAACATACACCTGAAGGCAGATTGTGTGGCCACAACTGCTGAAGTTTTGTGACAACTCAGTCATTTCTGGGAGTCTCAAAAGCAAATGACAAGAACAAGAAGCAGGTGATATCTCTGAAAGTTGGGCCTCATAAGTCTCCATTTCACTAATACAATGAATTCATTTTCCTGTTTTTCTTTTTTTCTCCTCCAACATAAACTTGAACTTGAAAGCTCCAGTAGAAGGCCAGCATCTCCCAAAATGCTTTCTGTCAAACATTTGCTCTCGAGATGTCAGCAGGTTTAAATACACCCACACAAAGGAATCCCACTGCCAAAGAAGCTGACCAACAGTTGGCTAAGAATAAACCAGTTTCTCAGTAGCGTACCTCCTTCACCTTTAATGTGCTTGCTGTTCACCCTTGAGTCCCCAAGAGGAGGACACAGGATAAGGTCTCTGAGGCACTGTGTTGGCCACTTTCTTGGGATGAGGGTGTCTTGCAGACTAGTCTTTGGAACACTCTGGGAGTTATAGTTTGTTCATCACTCCCAATCTATTTATGCCTAACCCACAATGAGTTTTGCAGCTCCAAAGAAAGATGTCAGTTCTATGTGCATCAAAGCAAAAAAAGACCATTGCACTTACATGCTCCAATTCTATATATTCAGCAACTATTTATCAATCAGTTCTAGGTGGACAAGCTCTGAGTTTGGCACTGAGTAACTCAGAGAAGAAAATGTCTCTTTCTATCTAAGATGAAGGTTAGACAGTCATCCCTCAACATCTAATGGGAAGAGAGCTTGGAGAGAGGTCACAAGCACAGTACAACCATCAGTCCTTTGTTCAGCTTGACCCTAGAGGGGTTTCAAGCACAAGAGTTGTTTTAAAAAATGCAAAGGAGGGTAGGGCTAGCTAGGGGTGATGACTTTTAGAAAATGTTTTATATAGTCAGAGAACTGGTTCTCAGACTTCCCATGGATCCCAAAATCATCAGTAGATGCTCATTATCCCTATATAGGTTGGTGTATTCAGTATTTACATATAACTTATGCACATCTCCACATACTTTAAATAACTATTAATTATAGTACTGAATACAATGAAAATGCCACATAAGTAGTTGTTACACTATCATTTATGGAATAACACCAAGGAAAACAGTGGTACATGTTCAGTACACACAACTTTTAAAAATGTTTTTCACCTACAGTTAGTTGAATTCATGGCTACAGAACCCACACACACAGCTGTAAGTTTTAACTGTCATCATTGCCACTCCAACAACAACTTCTCTGCCTTTATGAAGAAATATGAATTAAGTTCCTGACTGCACAAAAAACTGCTCTAGACAGGGGTTGATCCTACCGTTAGGGAGGCAAAATGCTCAGACCGGCATTCTGCGCAGACCCACATCTCACCATCAGTCAGTGGTTAAAGACAAGTCTATTTAAGGGAGGAAGACAAGGGTCAGCATCTAATGGGAAGAGAGCTTGGAGAGAGGTTACAAGCACAGTGCAACCATCAGTCCTTTTGTCTAGCCTGACCCTAGAGGGGCTTCAAGCACAAGAGTTGTTTAAAAAAAATGCAAAGGAGGGTAGGGTAGGGCTGGCGAGAGGTGATGACTTTTAGGAAATATTTTATATAGAAATGTCCCTGTTGTGTCATATTTTAATGCATAGAACATCTCTTAAAACTAGGAGGATGGCAGAGGTCATTCACTTCCATCCTCTGCTTACCAACAACTGTGTTTCCCAGCTAGCACAAGTAGATAGGTCTGGAATGTCCCCATGCCACCCTTTGGAAGGCACTCCTAAAGTCAGTATAATATGCCCCAAAGTTAGAAAACCTCCTGAAATCTGACCGGCACACATTCTTACTATGGTTTCTATTAGGGTCTAAGTTGGTGACCCACAGTGTGGTTAACTAATGCTTCCATAGCTCTGTGAGTTTAGGGGGAATCCTTTCAGGAACATCCAGTTTGGCCACCCTCTCTGAACTCAGTTTTAAGAAGTCATATATTCCTTACACAAAACTCATGAACCCACATATCTAATGGATGTACCTGCCCAGAGCTGCCTGGTCCCATCTGATGCCCCAACGCTACCCAATTCCAAGCTTCAGACATTTGCCCTGCTTCCCACCGGGACGGCCCCTGTGATGCTTTGGGACATTCTTCCAGTCCTAAAACTGTCTTTCTTCCTTCAGGGACAAAAGCCAGAGTCCTAGAGCAGATAAGGCAGCCACGGAGGTCCCAGACCCTCAGCCAGAGTATGGATGCTCATCCTGACTGAGCTTCCTGACCCCAAGGTGACTGACACCTCATGGGGTGATCTGTGACCCCATGAGCTACACCAGACAGGAAGCACCCAGCAGATGAGCCACTGGCTGCGTCTATTCTCTGGTCTGAGCAGGCTCCTGTGCTTCTCTAGGAACTTTCTAAGTGATGGCGCTCCCAATGGTGTCAGGTTGGGGCTGAGGCTAGCTTGGCAGTATTATCTCTTTCCCTTTTTCCCTACTTCTCCTCTCCTTTCCCTTCACTCTGGAACCCAACCCCTCAATAAAACAAATTACACAAGCTTCCAGGGAAGCCAGGCTGAGCCCACGGGTAAGGGACAGACAGGCCGGGGTGCAAGCCCAGGTTCCCGGGTTCTCACACCAGTACATCCTGCTCACATCTGTTCTGTGCACTAGAACTCTATACAGAAGTTCACTTGAATGAAGACTTCTACTACATACATATTAAAATATTTTGTAAATCACTAATCAGGAACAACCCCCCTCATGTTATACCTGATAATATTGAATCAGAAGCTGACTTTTCCCAACCCCCTTAGCTGGTATGTAACAGAACTGCTCTATCATCAGTGCAAAGCCTACCTTTTCCTGCAACACTAGTGGGTTTTTTTTAAATTTATTTATTTATTATTATTATTGGTTTTAGTTTTTTAATGTATGTGGTGCTGCGGATCAAACTCAGGGCCTTGTGCATACACGGCAAGAGCTCTACTGCTGAACCACATCCCCAGCCCAACACTCGTGGTTTTTAAGAGAACACACAGAAATAACCTATGAGCCCCCAAAAATACACACATGCCTGGAAACTTCTACTGCCTTGGAAGGATAAGACCTGAAGAGGGTACGGAGATGGCTGAGCAAATGCTGAAGCTAAAAGTGGGCTGTCCCACCAGCCAGCACACTTCTGCTTATCCACTGGGGTTCACACAATCACTAGAACCCAGGTCTCGGTGTCATGTGAGAGTCCAGCTGAAATTATTCACAGTCAAGAGTAAAGACAAAAGTAAAGTAAATTATTCACAGTCAAAAGTAAAGTAAGTCCACAGGCAAACATCCACGTATGAAAGTGATCGTTATAGCCCAGTGCTTCTCAGTGGATCTCAGCTCCAAGCCATGCTCTATCTTTGTTTTTTGGCCCCTCAATCCACGTTAGTGTAGTAAAGGGAGAAGTCTTGCAAGGAACTCTTTTAGCTTTGCTTTGTAACCTGGGTAGAAACTTATCTTACAAGACAATGTCTGTGCATCTAAAACCTATTCACATGCTCACAGAATGAACTTTATAAAATTCTGCTCTCTTTCACTATTTTCTTTAGGAAGCTGGTCTGAATGAAGAGGGAGAAAGCAAGTTCCATGTGAGCCAACATCCTGCTTTGAGTGTTCAGTTGCACACTCTGATGTCCGCACCCCAGAGCTGCCCTCCTCTTTGCCTTCCTCCTCGCAGGAAAAGAAACAGTTTCCCAGCTCTGCTCTGCTTCCTTTCTCACCTCTTTGACCTCTGGGCAAAACCCAAGGGCTCAGGAAGTGGGCTGAGCTCACACTAGCAGTGTTCCAGGAGTATGTCAGACAGGAAAGTGATCTTAAGTGATGACAAAGAAAGCCTTTGAACAGCTGTGTCTTCTTTCCTAAATGTCTAGTGCCCTCTTCCTCCACTGCTTCTTTCTTCACACTTCATAATGAAAAGACTTTCCCCTGTCAGACCTCAGGAATTGATTGCACTGAGCTGTGTTCAGCACATTGACTGCAGGGACGAGATCCTCTTAGCTAGTGATGTTTTGTGTTGGAGTGACAAAACATCCAAAATCCAATTTGGTGTTTTGAATCGTGGCTCATGGGGAAGATTTGAGGAGGGGGAGGAGGAAAGCAAAGTTTACCAGGCCCAGAGGGGACCAAAGATCTCACTAACATCTGTTGGTGTAAGTCTATATTTCAATACTCTGATTGTGGTTCCAGAGCAGAGGTGATGAAATTCCAAGTGTGCCCCTTCTGGGCACCCCAAGATTGGTAGAACTTTCACTTGCTTTGCAGAGTAGAGGGGAAGCAAAATAAATAGTGCATGGAATGAAAGTTTGTCTTTTGAAGAATAAAAAACCCAAAACAACAAACTACCACTTGTGGTTGTCCCTTAAAATGTGCAGACCAGAGAGATTGAGTCTGCCAGCTCAGCTCTGGCTTTGGGATGGGGCAGCACCCTGCCTGGCCCATGAGCCCTCAGAGCCTGCCTACCCACACCCCTGAGCAACAAGGTGTGATTCCTGATGCCTCATTCAGCCTATAGCCTCTCAAGTCCAGCCTCTTTTCTCTATGAGCATGGGGACCTGTCAAAATTCCATGAAGTGCTGCAGAATGACTCTCCCTGCACAGGCCATTGGTACTGACTTGTAATGAGTCTCGGCCTCAGTTAGCATAGGATCTAAGGTACCCAGCATGGCATGACATCTGGATCCCAAAATCTGGATCCCCTAGAGCTGGTGAATGAATGAAAGAGCAAGTTTGAAGCGTACATACTGTGAACAGTGCAATATTAAGAATGCAGTGATCTGTTGCTTAGCAACCTAGGGCCTGGGGCTTCTCCCTTAAACTCTCTTCTCAGCCTAAGTTCCTCTGCCATAAAAATGGGAATCCACAATACCTACCTTACAGACTTATTTTCAGGACTTGATGAGAAAGCGTCATTTCCACATTACCGGCAATCTGAAGCAGTCACTAGGGAGAACCAGACTCCTACCACAATTGGAGCCTCTAAGAATCGAAAGCAGAGATTGGGACCTCGCTCATTTGCTCCTCCTTAGTTTTTCCTAGGAGAAAATGGGAGTTGCCAAATGGGAAACAATCACTTTTAAGATCAGAGCGCTCTGGTAGGAAGATCCATACAACTTCACAATTTGCCAACAGCCAAGAATGAGACTCATCCTCCTTTGAAGAATGGGGATAGTGAGGTTCCAAGAATAAATAAAATATATTTACCTGGATTAGAGGCAACCCAAGGAAGGAGCTGGGCCAGATATTCTAAAGCTGCCCCCAGCACACTGCGTCACAAGCTTCCCATGGTGCTGACAACATGCCAAGCACATATATCCTAACAAGACAAGCAGCACAGTGAACGGAGCCAGACCAGACCGAGACTTGGTTCTAGCACTTGGCAACCGTGTGACCTTGGATAAAGTTTTTAACCTCTCTCGCTTCAGTTTCATCCTGGAAGACATGGGGATACAATAACAACTACTTCTCAGGTGAGCGGTTCTAAGGAATAAAGGAGCCAACCCATGCAAAGTAATTAAATGATATCTTATCTGGCAAATACTCCATAAATACTGACTGCCATTGTCATTATTATTAGTATTATTTTCCGATCCATTGTTTCCATAAGGATTAAAACCGCTGCTATGTCTGCACAGCCTCTTCCCTGGGGAGAGTGATGATCAGAGGACAAAGTCCTGTGTAGGACTCCAGAAGCTTTTCTGCCAAGCTGCTTCTTACCAAACGGAGCAGCAGCCTCTTCCTTTAGGAGCCAGGCCTCTGATCAGGAATTAAGGCCCCCTGCCTGCCTTTCCTTTTAAGATCCATCTCTTACCACTTAACAGCAGAGCCCCCTTCAGTCTCTGGCTGGCTCCTCCTTCCTCACAATTAGGATGCTGCAGCCTAGGCAGCAAGGACAGGGGACAGGAGAGTAAGCTGGGACAGCAGAGGGGAATGGGAGAGCACTCAGGAGAGGGTGCACGTACAGCGAGGACTTTTAAAGAGACAGTGTCTAGGAGGCTCTGTGTAGACCAAGCATTGCTCATGGAAGCCCATAGGGCAATTACCCTCAACATGTGCATCTCCCGCACAGTCGTTTGATTTATTAGCACCACATCTTTTTTAAATGCCACCCTTAAATATAAATAACATTTCATCATCCAGCTGTCATTAAATTTGTGTTATATTGATTTCTTGGAGTGCTGCAAATTTGAGGGCAGTTGGGCGGGTAGATGCACACACAAAGCCAAGGGGTGGATTAATAAATGCAAGTACAGAGGGTAGGGGCATTGGAGGAGTAGAAAGGGGGTGTCAAGGAAGAGAAATGAACCTTCTGCCGCAGCCCAGGATCTGATCCAGTTTCCTACCTGCTAGCACTGGTCACAAATAGCAAGAGGCAAGCAGAGGGTGGCACATCTGTTGCACAGATTAATCACAGCAGAGCTAGATCGTGGTTGGGTTTGCAGTATTGCTGTCACCCCATCACGGCCAGTCACAGAGCCAGTCCAACAGGTCTCTGATGTGCATTGTCTATGTGGTGAGTGCTTTCTCTGAGTGAGAATGGGGAGAAGCAGCTACAAATGCCCCCTAGCTGGCTAGGAGGAGAGAGGCTCCCTGTGATTTATTTTTGTCGAAGCCTGGTGATAACTATGAGCTAAGAGCAGTTGCTAGCCCATCCCCCTAACACTCCCCACTTCAGGATGCTGCCACCCTAGAAAGCCCCCGTGTAATCCCCAGCACTGCTCATTGTGATTTAAAGGATCCAGAGGTCAAGGGTAAGCAGACTGCTACGCAGACTTCCCTGTTTGCTGGAGTTGCAGGAGATGCAGCAGGCTAGGCACAGAGGAAAAGCAGAACAGTTGGCTGCCTCAGATAAATTCCCCTGGAGACATTTGCAGAGTGTCCATGGGCATCCAGGATAAAATCTTAGGGGTCTGGAAAGGACCAGCTCCTGGGCAACCCATTCCCTGTGTTCACCAGAGACCTACCAAAAGACAGCCCAGCCACTGTGAGAGAAAGCCCAGAAAGCATTCACTGCTGGGCCTTTTCCCATGCAGTTGACTGCCTTCCCAGTGAGAGAGACCCGAGAGAACTTCCAATGAATCCACGGGAGAGAGGCAGGGGGAGAATGACAGGGTGGCATCTTCCAGAGCCAGACGAGAGAGCCAGGCAAGAAATCAAAAGATGAGCACCCAGCTTTACATCCAAATTTTAATTAATAGCTGTCTTGTCCTAGAAATCAAATTGGTATCCAATGCTAAGTGCAGAAAGTGTGGGGATTTTTGATCCCTCGTGTTTAACTTATCATCAGCAGAATGACTGCTGGCTTGATATTAAAATGAAAGATCCTGAGGATATGAATACATGAGAAAAGGAAAAGGGGAAAGAGAAAGGCAGAGGTGCACAGGAGAGATGCACAAAAAAAATTCAGGAAGAGCTGCACGCCAACCTTTTGCCCCTTACAGGTGCTGTGAGGGAATGTTTACCTGAGAGGCACTCGCTGTTGCAAGAGCTCACTATTTCTGCCGCAAACCATGTGCCGCCACCATACGCATATGTGGAACCTCCCTGTCTACGCACTCAAAGGGTACGCATGCAGAAATGTGCCAGATTTTCCACAGCCAGGAAGACAGAAGTAAACCCCACTGTCACACATGGTCGGGCCAGGTGACCACGTTTGCTTAGATTCTAAGCATCTGTGTGCATCTGGAGTGTGTGACTGTGCACGCATGTGTCCACTATTCTTACAAAAAGAAAACAAGATTTCTGCCCCTGGCTGGGATCTCCCCATTGTGAGAGCCTTGCTTTATTCTCTCTACCCTTTTCAATCAATCAAAGGGCAGCTCACACCGCACACAGCGGGGAATACAATCTCCCTCCTGGGGCGTCTGCTCTTCTCCCTAGCCTAGCCAGAAACCTTTGCAAGAGCTGAAAAAAGTTTCAAAATAGCAGATCTGGAGGTGCAAGAAAAGCCCCCTGATTCTGCATCCATCTTTCAGGATTTACATAAGCAACCCAAATTCTGTACCCAACACGGAGGCCTCCTTGTTCAAAAGAATATTTGTTCCTTGCCCCTCTTTTCCAGAAGATTCCCAACATATTTTTCCTACTGGTGTATTTGTGGGACACTCTGAACACCTGATCTTATATAAAAGGTATAAGCTTATCCCACTTCTTTTGGTCAGGTTACCTGAAAAGCAACCTCCAAGGGACAGCTAGGGAAACACCAGAACTTGCTGTATGTATGTTCAACCTTGAAATAATGCTTTATTTGCTTCTCCCACTCTTCTCTCTGCAACAACTGAGCACCCAAATTAGTTACTCCTAGACCCCAAAATGGGAACTATGAAAAAGCCCCTTTGGAACTCCCCACCTCCTACCTCCTTCAGGAAAACTTTGAAGATGAGCACCCTGTGAAACTCCAGCCAAGGAGAGAAGGAAAGGAAAAAATTTAGGGAAATACAACCTTGAATCTCTGGCTTCTGGACAGCAATTCTGCGCTCAGGAGTGGCCAGGCTCTGGAGGATGCTGGCAGACCCAAGAATGGACACCTCCGATGTGGTCATGAGAGAGGGGACTACAACCCTGTGTTTCCCCCTCCTACTTCATTTTCTTGGACACGCGCCTCAATTGGCATAGGACAGGTATTAGCCAGAACCACAGGGGAAAGCAGCCCCGTGTACCCAGGCAAGGGTAGTGAGGTGAGAGAGACTCAGTCCTGGGTCCCCAAGTCCTGCCTGCTGGTTGTGTGCCAGGGAAGGACGATGTGAGTAAGGTCATGTCTATTACAGAGAATTTGACCGCTAGCCTCCCTAGACCAGCTACACGCGCTGCACTGCGATGCTTAAGCCCCTTCCTCCCTGAAATCCCGGCGCATTCCTTACGAAGCTGTGCCTTGCTACAGGAGGGCGCTTGTGCTGCCTCTTACTGGGGAAACGCAGTGTCTGTTCCACATGCACCGCCCTACAGAATTGCAGCCCCATCCGCCTATGTGGCCTCCTCCCTGAGCACGGGGCCGCCACATGCTTCAAAAACCTGTCCGAACCAAATCCGGCAGTGTGTCTACCCTTAAAATCACAAGGTGTCCAAAGGCCACGGAAGAGCGATTACACTTGGGCGGGTCTCTGAAGACCTCCCATGACTTTCTCGTTAAAAAAAAAAAAACAAAAACAGCAAGGCATGAAAGGGGCTGGGAACTGAAAACTCACTCCCTCAGCCTGCCCTGATGGGAGGGGAGCCCGTCACCCACAGAATCCCACCCGAAAGTCCTGGGTAAGAGACGTCTTGAGTCCAGGAGTGTGACCGGAGAAAGAACATGGGAAATCCCTGCTCCGGCCGCGCTGCACCTACAACGGTGTCCAGGTGGGACGTGGGCAGGTTCGTGAGCGCAGTATGTGGCTGTGGTGTATTTGTGTGCACGCGTGTGTGTGTGCGTGTGTGTGTGTGTGTGTGTGTGTGTGTGTGCGCGCGCGCGCGCGCAACCTACTGGCTCCGGGGCAGCCGAGGACTCCAGGGCAGGCCTGAGTACCTCCGCCTGCGCTGCCCTTGCCACCCTCCCGGCCCCGCGCCCGGCTGGCCGGCTCCTTACCTGGAAGCGCCGCGTTCCCCTCCTTTAGCGGGAGCGCCGCATTGACACTGCAGATGGTGCCTGTGCCGCTCCTCTCGCCCTCCTCCGAACGTGTGCGTGTGCGCGCGTGTGGCTGCCTCCTCCAGCCCCAGCCCCAAACGCAAATACTCCACCGAGACGCAGGGAAGCTGGGAGCAGCAAAGGAAAACGTGGGGGGCCGAACCAGAGCCTGCGGGGCTTGACAGCTCCTCTTGCAGCGTCCAAGGTGGGCGTAATGTCCAACAAAAAGGTCGGGAAATGTGGATCGATTCCAGGCACCCCTTTCCTCAACCCAGCCCGGAGCCCAAGCAACGGCGGCGGCTCCGGCTCTCGGGGGCTGCGGTGGCGGCGCGGGGCTGTCCCCCTTCGTCCCCACCCCCGCGGGCTGAATGTCCTTGATGCCAAGCGGGCACGGCGGCGTCACTCCGCGCCGCCCATACTCGCCCGGCCGGGCCGCTGCCCGGGCGCGGCGAGAGCGCCGGGGACCCGCCGGGGAGCGCTCTCTGCGCCTCTGCGCGCCTCACTGGGCAGCGGCGGCCGTCCCCAGGCAGCCCGTGGCCGGCCGCGCCGCTGCCTCCCCCGCCCCTGCCGAGGGACTCTCCGGGCAATGCCCAAGGGCCGGGGCTGGGGGTCCGCGGGAGCCGGCGGCTGCTCCCCGGGGAGGCGCGGGGCTGCGGCGGTGGCGGCGGGCGCTGAGGCGGCCGAGAACGTGGCCGCTGTCCGAGCCGGGCCTCCCGGACGCGCCCCCGGCCCCCCGGCGGGCCGCTCGCAAAGTTTGCAGGGGGCAGGGAGCGGGGCCGCCGCTGGCTCGGCCGCCGCCGGAGCTCCCGGGCTGCCTGCTGCCGCCGCGGCTCGCTGCTGCTGTGCATTGAAGCCCGGCCAAGCGCTGCAAAAACTCCAGCTGCCTGGCGCTCTCTGGGTCCTCCTCTCCTCCCTCCCGCCCTCCCCGCTTCCCTTCCTCCCTCCCTCGCCTCCTCCCCTCCCCTCCTCTCCCGCAGCCCGCCGCTCCCTCTCTGGCTCGCTCTCGCTGGCTCGGAGCTCGCGGCTGCATCTAGACCGAGGGAGAACGGCCGGCAGAGGGGGCAGGGGGCGCCTCCCTGCGAGCTCATTCCCGACGCTGCCGCGGCCGGCTCGCCCGCTCTCCCCACGCGAACGCTGGCCCACACTCTCCTAGGTCCCCTCCGCCTGCCTCCAGACACCCTGGCAGTGCCAGTGTGGGGCACAGGGGCGAATCCATGGTGACTTGAACGGCAGTGCGCACGCTTAGAGTAAAGCACCTTCGGCCGCCTTGGGAAGGAGAGGACCTGGGCGCGAACGGTGTGTCGGAGGGACCCTCATGTGTTCAGAGCTGACACTGGCACTCTGAGACCAAAGTATATACCCCTCTGAGGCCAAAGTATATACCCGCTCCTAATCGGAATGACCACACACACACACACACACATATAGCACTCCTGAGGGGCAACCGAAGATGCCCAGGACCAAGGACAGAAGGACTGCACCAGGCAGCATGAATGGCCAAGTGCCCTGGAGCTCGCCGGGTAACCTGATCTGTCTGTCCAGTGATGTCTGCACAAAGAGGCTGACCTGGCTGTGCTCTTTTCTGAAACCCTAGATCCCAGACCACAATCCAGACGGCTAATGCCAACGTCGGGTAGTTTTAGTAGTCCCAAGAAAGAGATCTCAAGGTTGCCCTGGTTTAGAAAGCCATCTGTCAGAGAGGAAATCCATGAGGACAGGAAGTGGACGGTAATACCTAGGAAACCTCTGCATAGCCCACCCACTGTGCCCCACTGGCCAAGAGAACCCTCAGGATGCTACCTTATTTACTCACCTGACTGCATACCTCCCTCCTGGCATTACTATAGTAGTTCCCTATGGGCACCCATGAAGAATGGCCTGCTAGAAGAGCCCACTGTTTTTTGCCCCACCCACCTCTTCAATTTAACTTTTCTTCCCACCCAGTAACCCCCTCCCCACTTTCCCAACCATCCAAACATCTGGTAGCCTTCCTATGAGATAGAAATGATTGACACCAGCATAAATTTCTACATCTTCCTATAGTGATTATATTCTGTAGAAATCACAGTTGTAAACGGGTGGGGGGGGGTTGGAATAATCTTTGGGATGACCATAGCCCCGAGGCCAGCATCACTTTCGGGTCAGGCTGGACCCACAAGACCTTATTGAAACGTCACTCTCACTGATGAGGAGGAAATGAATCAAGCTGGAGGGGAAGGCAAGCAGACATTTGAGTCTTTGGTTAAAGGGTATCCAGGAGACAGTGTGGAGCCCCATTAGTCTCTGGTCCTCTGCTGAGTACTGCATGGCCCAGAAAGCAGCACGGATTATCATATTAGCTTAAGTTAAAACATTGATCTGGCTCCTCTCTTCTCAGAAACCCTGGATCCCAGACTCTAGATAAAGCACACAATATCAAGTTAGTTTCAGAAGTCCAGAGAAACACACAACAAGATAACTCAATGCTGCTGCTGCTTTGACATTCTTCCGGGGCTGAGGATGCCTCAGGGTCTAATGTCTGTCTTTTCAAGACAGAGACTCACATGAGGCTGGCAAGGCACCTAATGCAAAATCTAAAGGGATCATCCCCTCATCGGGATAAAGCAGGCCTCACACACCTTGTCCTGCATCCAGGGATTGCCTTTAAAACTAAGACCAGGGGCCATCATAGGCTGTGCCCAAGAGTTGCATGGAAAACCCTCGTGGATTACTCCAGGGATGTGGTTCAATAAATGCAGCAGGGAGGGTCTTTTCAAATGTCTGTTTGCCACTGGGCTTTCAGTGCATGCCATAAAAATGCAAAAGGGAGGAGGAAGTGTGAAAATAGCTCTGCCCCACTTCTCAGTCAGTGGTTCCAGCTTGTGTTTTAACACCATATGACTCTTTTCTGCCCCTTGCAACATGGGTGTGCATGTGTGCATGCGTGTGTGCACGTACGTGTGTGCATATGGCTGAGAGCACCACACCTATTTCCTGATGGATGAGCCAGAAGTCAAAGCCCTTTCTTTTCCAGAGGTGGCAAATAAAATGTGTTTATTATTCTTTATCTCCTGCCTAGCATGTGTGTTGTCATTTATTCTCATTCAGAGGAGTGAATGCCATGTGGTGTCTGAAGAGTAACACGGAACCAAATGGCAGAGAAGAAGCACACAAAAAGCTGGACCAACAACAGGCAGGTGAAGAGTCCCACTGGCTCTCCTACTCTCAGTGGGGCACCATCACACCCTAATTTGCCTTCCTTTCCGTCCTGAACAGCACAGAGAAACACAACCCTCAGGGACAGCTACAGTGGAACATCCTCGTCAGGAAGAGCAGGAAGGCCAAACTTGCCCCAGCATGGGGCTTGGTGACAGCTCATTGGATCTTCTCACCCAAGTCTGGAGAATGGCACAGAGGGTTGAGTACAGTCACAACACTGCAGGCCACAAGACCTGTGTCCTACTCCTGGTTCTGCCCTGATCAGCATTACCACCTGGAGTGGGCCACACGCTCGCAAGGAGACTCCGTCTCTCACCTGCCACATTACCCCTTAGAGTTGTAGCGACATCCAAAGGGGATACAGGAGACGGGATCTGGTGGTGCTTTGAAACTCTCAGGCAAGTGCAACACACACGTAAAGGAGTTACCGCTGCTCTTCAGATGAACATAGACTTTTTGTGAATCGGTACAATGCAGCAAAAGCAGGTCCTGTGCTGTCTGGACTTTTCTGCATGGACAGACACAGTGGAAAAGGCAGCAATGTATAATGGTTTGAAGCATGTTTCTGCATTAGGTCCCAGTCCTCCAGCTCTCTCACCCCTGCCCAGCCCCAGCTGGTGAGGGGCAAAGAAATGTGAAAGGCCATCTAGCTGTTTCCTGCTGACAACAGTCTCTGAGTCATCCGCTCCTCCCCTAGCCTGCTGGTGAAACTGGGCAGGTCACTGCCTGGCCCCATGGCCACAAGAGGGAGAAGCAAATGGCGTATTGCTTCATAGAGTCCTGTTTCTCAGGAGGAGGTGGGGAGGGAGTTGTGGTTTATTGCCAGATTTGGGGGGAAAAGTATGGACTCACCTCTCGTAGATTAATAGAAAGATCAGACTTAATAGGAGAGAGAAGAAATTTTTTAAGTTTTCTTTCACTTAGTTACCACCATTTTATTAGCCTAGGAACAGAGCTGCTATTTACGTTGATAAAACCCAGATTTGCTCGTTAAACAAATCACCGGAGTCTGGTGGTGCAATAGACAAAAATTCTCCGCCTAAATGCTGCCCCTTGACTGGGTCTCCCAGAGAGCACGGGATAAAAACATCAGGCTTTCAGCTGCTTGAAAACCTACATTGTGGCGCCACCTGCAGGAAAGCAGAAATATCGACGTTATCCCAAATCTGCAGAGGATTAAGAGGGAAGAGTCTCGCTCAGAGTTGCAGACAAAAGGATCCCAACTACCCAATGGTCCATACTTTCCAAGTGTCTCCCAAACAACCTGATGGTCTTCAGTCTGCATCCTCCTTGGAAGCTGCCGTTTCAAGGTATCTGTTTACAACTCTACAGATTTTCAGTTCATGCAAACAAACATTCTTTTCTCCGTTTTCTTGAGGGTTCAGTAAGTCTTTAACCCAGGGTTCTGTCTTCAAGACATACAGCCATAAAATAGTAACATAGGGCAAGCAAGTGACTCTTTTTGGAGGAGAATGTGGGGACGAACATGCCTATGTCACTATGATTCCAAGCTGGAGCTTGACTGTGCTGGCTAGATATTCATATAGACCGAAACTACCCCAAGCTGCGCTAGTCTGCAGGTATAAGGGAGGAACCAGACATTAACCTCTCAGTCTCAATCCTAGCCTCTTCTGCCCAATGGCCGCCATTGACAACTCCCTACCCGTCTCCTCCCAAGAAGTCAGAGACCCCTGCGGTGGCTGTGCTTAGGAACTAGTCTAACCATCTTATTTTCCATGGGTCTCCTCATCGTGCTCACTGCCCCTCACATTTAACGGAAGGACACCTTGGCAGCATCAGCAGTGCAGTGTCCTCCTAAGAACTCCTCTGCCTGGCTATGATGCCACACTCTGCAGCTCTGCTGTGGCTCCCTGGTTCACACTGGGAGTTCGTGCCGGGGGGGGGGAGACCCCACCCCCACCTGGACTACATGCATAGATATACACAAAAACACAGTGCAGATGATGGACTTCCGGGCCCCAAAACAGCTCCCATGCCTCCCATTGTCCAAATCTTTCCCCCTTCTCTCCCATACTATTTGCTATCCCCACGACAAAATTCTCACTTGTTTTTCAGCTAACAATCTTTTTACCTGCACACACCAAAACTTAGAAGACAAAATGGGGCAAGCGAAAATGGGAGTGGTAAGGACACTACCTGCCTCCATTGCCAGAAACAGCAGAGTCCCAAATCCGACCAGAAGCATGTGAGTATGAAACAGTACAGTACAAACACTGACTCTCCTAGGAGACCAGTCCCAGGAGACATAAGGTACCACAAGATGCCTGAATCTTAAGAACTGGGCAGTTCATGACTCCCACAGGAAGCTTCCATCTTGGCACTGCCTACCTCACTTACTAGGTAATTTAAGTTAGACCCTTGGCCACTCTGACCAAAGTATAAATAGCAAAAAGACCCCAGTATCTTTTTCACTGTAATGAAGATGGGTTTGTGCTAATACATTGAGGGCCTTAGTCCAGTAACTTATAAGATGGTTACTGGGTGGTCCAAGTACAATCCTTTCTAAGCAACTGTGGCAAGCACCCTCCAAAATATCACCAATGTCTTGGTTACTTTTCTCTCACTGCTGAGACAAAATACTCAATGCCCAAAGTGAGGTAAGGAAAGGTTTATTTAGCTTACAGTTTGTGGAGGTTTCAGTCCATACTTGGCTGGCTCAGAGGCAGAGTGGCACATGGCAGAGGGCAAACGTTGATGGCAGCATAACACAGCAAAAACAACCAGCAAAAAGAGGAATGGCAGCAAGGCAGCTTCTTTCCTTCCCTTACATTATAAACAGGCTACCCCCACCCAGGGGGCATGTAGCTCTCACACAATCTCCATGCTCTCCTCTTCCACAGGCTCAGGCTGTATACAAAGTAAGCACCCTGGCTTCCAGCTGAGTCACTCAGCCAAACCTCTAGACTCTCCAAGTTGACACAATGTATAAACCATAACAACCAATGATCTTCACCTACTGCTCTTCAGGCCCTTGCTCAGGACCCCCCACACACACACACACACACTGAATCAGAGCTGACTCAAGTAAGAATCTACTATAGGAGTGATAATGTGTCCAAGTTTGGGTCAAAGAAGATGTTGCTTTCAGCTTGTTCTCTTGGGTCATTTGGAGCTGTCTGTGGTAAGGAACTAAGGTCACCCACCGACAGCCACACCAGTTTGCCTGTACTGTGACATAGCAAATACAATGACTCTCAGAGAGGAAAGCATTTGTCTGCCTCATTAGCCTCTTGCACTTATTATTTGAGCTCATTTGTCATTAGAATTTCTTGGACAAGGGCGAGATGGATGGATGCATGATGTTCCTGTGCTAGGCAGGACTGGGCACCAGCACATGTGTTAGGAACTGCCTTTGGGGCTCTGAGATTAAGCTTCTTAACACATCTCAAGGTGTTAAGTAAAAATGAGAAAACCCAACCAGTTGCTGGAAAGCAGCAGCATACAAAATGCTCAGGTCCAGCACTCACTTGAAGTGGACTGTAATCAGTTCCAGAGTGCCAGGGATCAGAGACATACAAGGGGGATGCAGAAGGCATGCCAGGTCCTGTTCATTTTAATGAGCTGTCTGGCTCTTGCTCCTGACAGAGAGCCTTCTGTAGGCAAGTTTGAGTGTCACTCCGTGGTGAGATCCCTTTTGTTTGCAAAGCACCAGTACCTAGGGGCTAACCTGAACACTTGTAACTGATACTGACCCTCACCACATAGCAGGGCAGGAGGGGAGGCCCAAGGACATTTCTCTTTGATAGAAGGAATGGTAAAAAGTGACTAGAAGCAAAACTGGAAGCTGATGTCCAGTTTCCCCTGCCCACAATTCTCCGTGAGGATCTCCTTGCATTGACTCCTCTCCTTAGCCTTCAGCAGTTTCTGCACCACTCAGTAGTGCCCAAAAATCATCATTTGGGCCACGGAATGCTCACAGGCTAAGAAAAAGAGGAAGAGATGGAGAAAAAATAAAGGAAAAAGGAAGGGAAAAAAAGAAGTGCCTATCCTGAATCAGAATAGAAAGAGCCACAATTACCTAGGGGAGGTTCCTGGATTGGTACTTAGGACCAAGGTGACCTCTTCCCTCTTTAATGTTTCCCCTCATGACTCTCTGGCCTAACCCCATTCTCTTAGCTCTATTCCCTGGTCAGGCCCTATTCCCTTTCCACAGACTTGGAAGGGCTTGTTCCCCAAACACCCTTGTTGACTAGAGGCTTTGAAAATGTGAATACATGCCTTTCAGGGTAAGTAAACTCACGGCAACTAGTATCCAGACCACAGCGGTATGTAGTAGTATGTAAGAGTTAGGGAGAGCCAGCCAGTGATGCCCACTGTCCTCAACTCCTCATTCAGTGATGACATGCAAGTAGCCAGAGTCAGCCCTGGTGAAAATAGTCACATAATGATCATCAGTACATACTGCAAATCAAGACTCTTAATTTTGTTTAGAGCCTGTTATTAAACATTTGCCAGGATACCACTGGAAGGGCCAATAATAGGGTTGAATGAGTTGGGTTAGCCCAAATCAATCCTGCCCAGAGGGCCAGGTGACTCTACATGTAAACCTGTCTATATTCATTTGTTTTCTATTACAGTAATAAAATACTTGAAGCTGGGGTAATTTGATAAAGAAGAGATTTATTTATCTCACAGTTCTAGAAGTTGAGGGCTTCATGGTAGATGTCATACAATCAAAGGCATACAAAAAAGGGAAGATTACACTGCCAAAGAGATTGGGGAGTAGCCAGGTTTGTTTCTTTTTAACAACCCTCTTGCAAGAAGTAACTCAAGTGTCCATGAGAAATAGCTTGATCCTTCCCATACATATGCCACAATGACCTAAGGTCCTCCCACTAGGCCTCACTCTTAAAGGACACACTGCCTTCACCACTGCCACACTGAGAACAAAGCCCTGAGCTCCAACACTTGAGAATCAACACTGGAGTTCCCCAGGGAACACACTCAAACCATGCATATACAAACCATGCATATACATACCTGTACAGATAGGAACATATTCTTCTGTCTACTTAAATATGCAAATATATGTATATTTGACTATAATATATTTGCATATTTAAGTATATAATATATTTGCATATTTAAGTAGACAGAAAAATATATTCCTATCTATACAGGTATGTATATGCATGGAGCATTTTGGAAGGATGCACAGAAAAAGTTTAAAGCAGAAACCTCAGAATGGAAAACAGGTTATACATATTTTATTGTTTTACAGTATATCCTTTGTTCTTTTTGACATTTTACCATGTGCAAGTACTATATTCTCCATTTTTTAAACAGCTCGTTAAAAGTGAACAAAAAATACTGCTGCTAAAAGCATCTTCATCACACCACCAGTCCTCTGCTCTCTCACTTCTCAAAGCCAGCCAACCACTCCTCCACCCCATCTGTATCATATTCTGACTTGCCTTTGTTCTAGTTTCCTACTCTGTGTTCCATGCTGCTCCTCTTTTATGAGCTGCTATGGAGGTCACACAGCAGCCAGGCTGCCCTGGCACGATGGGGTAAATGTCACAGAGAGTGAGTTTCCATCTCTCATTTCCTAAAGACCAGCCAGCAGCCCATTTGGCCTAAAGATTTCTCTTTGGCACAGACCGGTTAGAAGACTCCACAATGTGCCTAGGACATCCTTTCCATGCTAAAGCAAGTCATGTTACATCAAATCTAAAGAAATATTCTTCTACATGTGGATAAGTAAACTCATGGCAACTAGCATCCAGAGATGATACAGGTGCAAAATATGATTATTATGAAATATTTAGATATTAGCAGGAGAAACTTTCATGTTATTAATCTTATTAGGAACTGCAGAGAGACAGGTGAAGAAAGACTAGAGACAGGAAAATGTCCTTCTCATTTTTCAAAAGGGAAAAATAATGTAAACTCTGTACAAACAAATGAATAGGACCAAAAATTGATGATTGTATCAGTAAAAGGTAAGAATCTGGTTGATGATTTTGAAAAGGATGTGCTGGTCTCTAAGAATAAGACAGGAATTGTTTTTGGGCTGCTATAATGGAGTACCATATACTGGGTGACTTACACAACAAATATTTTATTGTTAAAGCTTTAGAAGCTGGCTGGAGATGTAGCTCAGAGGCACAAGCACCTGCCGGTAAACACAAGGTCCTGAGTTCGATTCTCAGGACCAAAAAAAAAAGAAGTTGAAGTCTCAGATCCAGATACCAGCATGAATGGGTTTTTCATAAGGGCCCTTTTTCTGGTTATATCCTCACACAGCTATTCCTTGGTTCATGCACAGAGCTGTCAATTTTCTCTTCTCATTCACAACATCAATCCTGTCGTGGATAGGAGTTTCACCCTCAAACCCTCACCTAAAGTTAATCACCTCCGAAAGACTCCATCTCTGACACCTTCACACTGGGGGTGGAGGCTTATTAACCATATGTATTTAGGGAAGACTGCAACATTAAGTTCATAGCAATCACAAAGAACAAACTTTGTTAGGTTAGTCCCATTCCATAATTCAACAAGGCTGTGAGGGGTGTATGTAAGAGAGAATATCTAAATTGCATCAAGGCATTTGAAAGACTTTTAAATAAAATCTTCATAGAACAGGAAGCAATGTGGGCTGGTGGATTAATTGACTCAATGGTTAAACCTCTGAGATTTTCATTAATGCATCAAAGACAACATGAAGAAACGTTTTCTTGAGATACGTGTCAGAGCTCTGTTCCTGAACAATTAGTTCAACATGCTTACTAATGACTTCGATGAAGACAGAGAACACATGATCATCAAATTTGTCTATGACTACAGTAAAATGAAAATAGTAAATATAAGTATTTACAATCCTGCTCCATCCTGAAAAGGAAAGAAACTTTCTTTGCTTCATATTGGGCATTTTCAATGGTAATTGGACATTTTGGCACTGATTCGGGGCATCATACTGAGGATTTTAAAAGTGAGAGTTTAACAAGTTTATATTTGAGAATTTATGGGGCTCTTCAGAAAGAAAAAGTATGTTGGTAGCAGGAAAAAGTGCAGAGCTGGAACCAGGGAGGGAAGCTGGGGTGAGGATGAGGGCAGCCAGGCAGGAAGAAGACTTTAAAGACAGGGAGCCTGGGGGGTCCTGACCAGCAGTTGCAAAAGGGCTTGTAGGAAGTCTTTCAGGGACTATGACACGCTCCTTCCTTTCAGTGGCTCTTCAAGAGGCCATCCATAAAGAGCTGCATAATTTTTCAATGCTTTCAAGTTGATTTTGCATTTCTTTTGGATACATCATCAAATTGCAATGGATCTTAAGGAAGAAGCATATGTTATTCAAACTACTAGTATCTGTATTCAAAAGCAACTTTGCATGCTGAAACTATGGGGAAGGTTGAACAAAATGAAGTGTGGTAGGGATGCAACCAAGGTCCTATATATAAGTATAAAGAGCAATTTTGCAAATACAGGACCAAGGAGCTGTGATCACCTTGAAAGCTCAATATGAACCAAGAGGAAAATGCTTCCAGGTTCAACTGGGATCATAAGGGACATTAATGGGGAGTGGAGTCCCGAAGGGAAAGATGACTGTCCACTCCACTTGAATGTTATCCCTGCATTATTATACACAGCACAGGGCCCCTTGCCTTACAATAAATTCGAGTCCCTTCAGAGGACAGTGGCTCAAAAGGAAATTAATATCCTGTTATATTTGAAAGAATCAAATGAACTGATAATGTTCAACTTCGAGAAATTGAAACTCAAGGGAACATGACAGCTTCCCACATTTGAGAGGTTGCCAAGGGGAAGAGTTGCTACATTAGCTTTAAACTTTAAGATATGAAAGTAGGATCAATGAATGAGATTTATCTTATATAGAGCTATTTTGGCCTGATATGAGGAATATCTTTCTAATAGAGCTCTCTAGGACAAAACAGATTTCCGTAGGTGATAATGAAGTCTCCACCACTTGATGTGTTTAGGAAGGAACTTAAGTGAAGGTTAGAATTTAGATTAAGTGAGAAGGTTAGAATTTAGATCAAGTGACTGCTGACATCACTAAGGATCTGAAACTTTCCCCATTTTATGCTTGCTGTTGGAACTTCCACAGTGCCATAGGCTTTCACTGACTCAGTAGATGTTTATTGATTTGAACTGGAATGCTTTTGAGGTAACTTCTAGGGAAGATGAACAACATTCCACCCAAGGCCATCACAGAGGAGGGAAGTCAAGGATGAAGTCAGAAACAAGAATCAGGGATCAAGAGTAAGACAAAGGGAACAAGTAGGTACAGAGCTCAAAGCCTGCCTCTTCCTCTCTTGTTCTGTATACCTAATTGAGCAGCTGTGTCATGCTCTGCCCAGACTCAGCCCGAGCATTTTCCCACTGTATACTCCTATAACTTGAGGTTCTGTTTTTCATTGTTTTTCAAAACTGCCTTCCATTCACCCTCTCCAGGGCCCCTAGTCTTTCTTTTCTGTGGATCTGGATTGCTTTTGTCTTCTTTTTCTATAAGTGGTCTTTCCCTTTTCCATGGAGATCCTTTCCATTCCTATACCTTCTGGCTCAGAAGCTTTCTATAATAAGGACCTGAAAACCTTTGTGTCTGAGAGAGATTCTCAGATATGGATGCCATTCCAGGTGGTACCATCTCATCCCAGGTACCATAAACCTAAGGGATGGATGGAATTTTTTCCTACACCTAAACACACTGTGGACATCTAACAAATTATAAACAACTACAGCTCCTTCCTCCACTAGTTTATCTTAAGTGACCCAAACAATAGCATCTCTACCCTGGGAGAAATTATTCCATCATCGAATGCATCTCTCTGTGAAGGAATGTGTATTTGGTTCTTCAGTCTGAATAACCCTTTGGCATTCCTAACTATGTTTCCTCCATGTTGCAGTCAGTGTTATTAATGTCCTCATCATTTTCTTCTCCTGATATCAAAACTGAACCATCTTATCTCTTCCTCCCTAATGACACGAACAATATATTTCAGGCATGGCCATCACCTACCTTCATGCTTCTTCATGCTGACTAAGGCAACAAACCTACAGGGAGAAAGAACATATTTTGGAAGGAAGGAATGAAGGAAAGGAAGGAGGGGGGAAAGAAAAGGAAGAAGTAATAAAATCATGACAATAATAATAAAGTCTTTTCCAAAGACCAAAACAGACATCACAGATCTTCATGGGACTGTAAAGATGTGTTTATTTTTAATTTCTTTATAATTGTAGAGCAAAATATGTAAATGGATATTTAGTATAATTAATATCATGTTTTGAATCATTCACTCAAAAAAATACATGTACGGGCTGCCTAACATATGGCATTGTGCTGAAGATCAAAGCTGATCCAGCCATAGTCATTACGCCTAGGGGTTTTCAGAGCAGAGCCCAAAACGATGAACTAATAAGTCTAGTAATATGTTATCGATGATAAGATATAAGCATTTGCCCATCAGTAGGAGAGTGCAAGAAAAAGAGTGTCAATCAGAAAGAAATTCTTGATTCTGATCAATATACCATATTCAAATTACAATTATTCTTTTCTAATTGTGTATCTTCTTTTACAATATTTTAAAAATTAGGGTTATCTCAATGATAAATAATAACCACATTGATAGATGTTTTCTAAGTCAGAATGTTAAACCGTAGAGCACCGGTAATAGTATGGTCAATTGATTGATTAGTAGTTTGCATAGAAAGCTGATTATCTTTTCGGATCCCCATTTTGTAAATACTGTAATATCCCTATGGGAAACAAGCCCAAAGCGCCAGATGCACAGGTGCCTCAGACCCACTCATCCTTGCATCTGTTCATCTGTTACACAACAATGTTCTGAGCTCCAAAGATACACCAAGCATTGCTTTGGGCGCTAGAGACAGTGAAGCCCATGGAAGACAAGGTTCTGGCTCTTACGCAATGCACATTCTGAATAGAGGCAAGAATAATAAAGTTAAGTTCATTCACTCGTGTATCCATTCATTCACTTCAGCATGTGGTACATTCAGTGTGGAGGTACACAGAATAGGAAAACCTTTCCTGAGATAACACCCCTGAGCTGAGACATAGAGGACAAGGAGTGCATTTGGTTTTTTGATTGCTGGCACAAAATACATGACACGAACTTAAAGGAGGAGAGATGTAATTTAGCCCGTGGTTTGAGAGGATTCAGTCCATTGGTAGCTGGGTCCAAAGCAGGAACATCATTGTGGAAGAGTGTGGTAGAACAAAGATGCGTAGTTCATGGCAGCAAGGAAGCATATCATAGGAAAAGCCAGGAAAAAAAAGACCAGGTAGTGGGGATCAGATACAGTTCCTAAGGTCCTGTGCCTCTGACTCACCAGGCACACCCAGAATTGTGCTCCACTAATATGCTAGACATATTTTAAACCAGCCAAGTTGACAATGAAGCTTAATTTACAAGGAGATAAGAAGGTTCAGGAAACAGCAGAGAAGAGACTGGTACAAAAAAGAAATAATGCTTGGTTCTAAGGCAGGCAAATTTTGGGAACCATGAAAGCCTCGGTGTGGACAGAACTGCACTGGTGAATAAGTGGAATAAGCCATTATATACACACAAAGATGCACAAAATAATACAACTGAGGAAGACAAAATATAAAAGGGAAAGGTAATCATAGCTCTAAAAAGATCTATGGGTCATGACTTCACATATCATATGGACACAGAGCCTTATTCCTGAAAATTACTCTACAGACTTAGCATAAGAAACTGAAGAGGTGAATGGAGGAAGAAGATGCCATTACAAATAGAGGCTGTCAGTTAGGAAGATTTTATCTGCGAGTAACAATACACTCATTTAGCTGCTTAAATATTACAGGCATTTTACATCTCACATGAGTAGGTGGGAGTAGGTGGCCTCTGGTTCAGAGCAGGGACTCCGTGAGGGGACCAGGAGCCAGACTCTTCCTACTTTTTCCATGCCTCATCCTTAGCAAGATGCCCTTTCACCATTAGACTCATATCCACAAGGCTAGAAGAGAGCTGCCCAATCATCATGTCTAACACACAAAGAGAAGTGTTCTCAGGAAGGGTTCTCATGCTAACAAGGGAATTCTCTTGAAAACTTTCCATGTATCTGAATGGCTAGAATGAGTTACATGGTCACCTCAAGTTGCAAGAGAAGCTGGGAAAATAAATGTCTAGACAAGAGAAATGGGATTATTAGGTTTGATTTGGACTAGTCGAGATTCAGAGGCATCCTCTGCAGACGCAATCTACTTGGAAATCTTGGCATAGAAGCAAAGGGAATGGGAGGCTCTGGGAACCTGGGCCTGCGTGGGAGGGAGGAAAGAAAGAGGGGGAGGCCCTGGAGTAGAAAGACCCTAGATCTGCGGGCCTGAGTTACAACCCCAGCTCTCAGCAAATCACCAAAACAATCTCAGCCCTAGATCTTCGTCTATAAAATGGAAGCAACAACACCTACGTGTCAAGTGGGCTGTGAAGAACGGAAATTTCCAGAGTGGGTTGTGAGCACCTAGCATCTGCCCACCACTCCATGCGGATGCAGGAGAAAGTATAACTTCTGTCTCTATTTTTGTCATTCTTTTAAAATACATGCAGTTGTGCATATATTATAATATACATACCACATTACAATAGCATACATATAACTCATAAATAAATACATGTACATATGCTGGGAATGCTCAAAAAATTTACTCATAAAGGCCCATTTCTTTAAGTTTAGAAACACTTTTTAAAGATTGTAACACATATGAAATACTTAGCACATGACTGGGTACATATTGGGGCCTCAAAAAAAAGTTGTCCCTGTTCTCCTTTTCAGATGTATGAGTATTACAATTTTTAATGACAAGGACAGGCATCTGTCACGATCCCTTCTAACTCTGCTCAAAAAAAACCCCACTACGTGTCATGTGCTATTTTGGCATCTAAAATCCCTCTCCCAGAAAACAGGGTTACAAGTGCTGTATCATACAAACAGCTCCCAGGAGCCGTTGTCTATCATGTGACTTTCCCAGCCTCTAGTGCCTTCCCCTCTTTTCACCTACTGTCCATCTTTTTTTTCCTGGGAGGGTGCATTTTGAAGAGGAGGTACACAATGGCAAGGAAAAGAGGGCAAGGAGAGCCAGCCAGGGAGGTGACCTGCCAGCACAGAAAGTAAAAGGCCCTTCTGGGAGGCAAGTGTTGAAACTCAAGGTCTGGGTATCATCCATGCAATTCCTTTCTCCCTGGGAGCCCTACCTCCCATTAGCACAGACAAATGAGAATTGCCGGTGTCTGCTTTCCATGCGCCCTCCTCTTTCTCTGCAGGTACTCAGGCACTTTAGAAAGATCATTGCTTTCTTCCTCTCAGCATCAACTCTGCAGTGAGCAAGAGATAAAGGTGGGAGTGAGGTGCAGGTGGAGAAACACGTCACAGGTGGCACAGCAGCTCAGCGAGCCTAGGCCCAGGAGTCCTAACAAGTGATCCAAATCACTTTTCTCATTAAAAGCATAAAGATATAACCCACTTTATAAATCTGTGGCCCTTGTATATATAATATCCTTCAATATCAGTTATGCATGCTGTGGCGGCATTGTTCATTTATTTAATTTAACCTTTTTTTTAATCCAAAAAGCTTTTACATTCGCCTTTAAAACCCCACATTAAATTCTCACTTAATGATTTGACTGGCTCCCCTTTAGCTCCTTTAAATGAACTGCCAATAAAGGAATAAACTTGCTGAAGAAATAAGAAAGACTCCTCCAGAATGCTATAGTCCTTTATGCAGCTACCGTCTAGGCTGAAGCCCCTCAAATGAATTGAGAGATAATGCTAATGGAATTACACATTGTGACTAGATCAGGGGCTGCCACAGGAAGATAAATACCACAGCAAGGCTGAGGCATTTAATCAAAAATAACCCCCTCCATGTCTTTCCCCCCCTTTTGTATAGGAAGAAAACCCAAGCCCTCTCTCAGTTTGCCACAGATATCACATCACTTGCTTTGATGCTGTTTTTCAAGTGAGGAGGTCCCACACACATCTGAAAGCAAATTAAATTAGTGAGCGCCCGATACCACCTATGTTTATGGTGACACAAGTGGCACCATGGCAAATGTCTCAGAAGATAAACCACATGTGGACTAATTCCTGGAGATGATATAGCACTTATCTATTTTGTTTAAGTTCAATTTTAACAAGATAAAATCACTGGGCCCTGTGATCTGCCATGGGTGAGGCTGTTTACCCGCACAATTGACATGTAACGTGGGCTGTTGTGGAATATAAATTAGCATGTGGCAGCTGGCAGTCGCCTCCTTTCTCTGCCTATCCTGGCTCCAACCTGTTTGGGTTAGTCACACCCTCAGAAAACAGGTCTGAGGTTTCACTCAGAGAAAAACAAAAAAATATACATATCATGGTAATCTGTCATCTTTTGGGGCTCTTGGTATGTCCTGACTCATTCTAAAATGAAAAGCAAGGCAGTGAAACCTCCCCAAGTAACCAGTGACATCCTGGGTATATCATTCAGAGCTTGCTTTTTCAACTGACAGAAATGGATTCTGCCTGCCTCTCTCAGGCAAAGATGGAACTTACTGGAAGAACATCAGGGACTTAAAATGGAAAGCCAGCAAAGCCACCCTCCAGGAACAGGCTGGTCACAATGTGGCCTGCACATAGAACTACACTCTCCAAATGGACACGGCTCCAGGAGAGTAGACCAATGGGTTGAGTCTCAGGCATGCATCCACCCCTGGCCTGGCTCACTGGAGACAGAAGGAGGGTCTGGTCTTTTATGTGCCAGAGATAAAAACAGGCACTACCTGCCAAGGAAGTTCCACACAAAAGAGGATGCCCAAGAAGAGAGATTGGCTGCTTGTACAAAGAGGCTGAATGAGGGGTTCATCAGAAGTGACCAGCAACTGGTGTACCTGGGCCAAGAAGAGCACGCTTAGTCTGAGCATCAGGTGGGAGGCAACTTGCAATAATCGAAAGAGCCCTGGAAGATGAATCAGGAGATCTAGACCTCAGCTTGGATGCATTACTAGGCAAGTCCATTTCCTTCTACCCCATCATTTCAGATTTAACTGTGTTCCCCCTGCATCGTGGTAAAGTCCGCATCATCAATATATCATAATAGGAGCTTATTTGAAAATGAGATATAATTAATTGCAGATAAAATTAGTTAAGATGAGGTCATACTGGAGTAAGTGGGCTCATAATCCAATATGACTGGTGTCCTCATAAAAGGGGAACTTTCAACCCAGACACATACACAGAAAGAATGCCATGTCCTCCAGAACTGGAGTTATTCCATCACAAGCCCAGGCACCAGAAGCTAAGAGAAATGTTTGTAACAGATCCTTCCCCACTGCCTACAATGGGAACACAGCCCTGCCAACACCTTGAGCTTGAACTTCTATCTGCAGATCTGTGCTGTAATAAATTTCAAGCTACTCATGGAGTAACACTTTGTTATAGCAACCCCAGACACTAATATATCCCATTTTACAAGGCGAGGAGACTATGGCTTTCAAACAATGTTAGTCTTGACTTTACTTTGAACTTTGATTTCAGTGTCCTAGAACTTCAGGACAGCATCCTTTGGAAACCAAGGGACCAAGTGATCTCCAAGGTCCCCTTCACTCTCACTCTCTACATTAAAGCCCTTTTCAGTTTTGACAAAGGATTGTTCAACATTTTGTTCTTTTTTTTTTTGGCGGTACTGGGGATTGAACTCAGGACCCTGCGCCTGCTAGGCAGGCGCTTATTCCACTGAGCTATATCCCCAGCCCCTGTTCAACATTTTGGAAAGGATGTTGCAGGTATATTTTCTTCTCAAGTTGTGTGGATAGGATAGTTCTTTATTGGCCCCATACAGACCTCCTTCCCACACACATCCCTCCTGCTTCCTCAGGCACTAAGCCCTAGAGAAGGAGGTTGTTCCATTCAGGAGCTAGAAGGTGTGGAGGGTACGGGGATTTCTTAGTCAGTCCAGTGATATTTCCAGTTATACATTTATATTCATTCCTGAGTTTGGAACCAGGAAATCCAAGTCCTACTCTAGACCCTGGTCATCACCTAAAGGTCCAGTCTCTGCAACCTACCACTCAGTCCCTTGTCTTCCTACAACAAAGCCCAGCAATGAGTAGTGACATCTAGTGCCTCATAGAACAATAGACGCCACTTTGAAATATCTGTACCATCCTTGGTTTTTTATCTTTAAACAGAGAAAGAAAGGTCATGACACTACCAATATTTTGGAGAGCACAGGCATCATGTGAAGTTTGACTACATGTGTGTCAGAAGTCTCTGTATGTTATGCTTGTACTGTAAGAACTCATGCATGAACTGGTTAGTCAACTTTCTTCCATGCTAAATTGGAAGTTTTGTGAAGATGAAGACCACTGTGCTCATGATCATTTAATTCTCAGATGCAGATGGATAAAGCATAAGTGTCACAGCGTGGAGACCCAGTTACGTCCCTCCCAAGGCTCATCTTATTTTAAAACCTGGAATGGCATACATTCATGACACCCAGATGCCAAGCAGAAAAGAAAAGAAGGTTTGTCCAGATAGACTTGCCCAACCTGATTTTATCATATCAGTAGATTGGTGACACCCATGTAGAGGAGGTCTCCAAGGGACAAAGAAAAAGGGGCTGTCACTCTTTTCTCCCAAAGTACTCTTGTAAAAATTGCCCTATATATACCTAAACAGTTTAACAACTAGTAAAATGAATATTGCCCTTCACTGTACCCCATAATTGTTATCATTTTTCCACATTTGTAGATATCATAAAATTTTACTCCTAGATACTTCAACATATCTATCTCCAGAATAAATCATTATCTACATACCAGTAGAGCCATTGTCACACATATAAATTCCATCAATATTGTCTAAAATTCAATTTTTCATTATGTTTTAAGGTTGGTGTGTTTTATAGCTGTTTTATAGGAACATCTTTTATATTTTTTATAACCAAGAGCCAATCAAAGTTCATACTTATTTCATGAAAGTTGAAGGAACTTTTGAGGAATTCAGGCTATTGGTTTTATAGGGTGTTTTAATTTCTTGGCGTCTCTTATTTCCCTGTTCTGTTATTTGCCCTAGATCCCTTAGTAGTTGACACCCTGACCTTCCAAAAAATCTGAGTGTGCCCTAAGGTTAAGAGAGAAACAAGGCTGGATATTCATGGGGTCTCTCTTCAAGTACAGGCTCCACACTAGCAGTTCCACCATGATACAGCCACCCAATGCCTAGTCGTGTCACGCCACTACTCCAGGACACTAGAAAGCAATGCCGAGCCACTCCAAGACATCTTGTCTTTGAGGTTGGAATGAATACAGCTAGAAACATACACTCAACCCGTAAAAGATTATGAAGATTTAAAGATTTCTTGGTGATTTATGCCTCTTTAATTAGGGCTTTTATGCTTTAATTAAAAAGTTACAGAAGTAGTCTTTACTTCTGAAAAATGAGTTTACCATTGACTGCTTGAGGGAATTAAGTAGCATCACACCCCTGGGTTGGCCCCATGATAGAGCCCTCAAGCTCATTTGCAGGGTAGGGGGAAGGCGGTCAATGAGAAAACACCATTAAGAAGCTGTGACAACTTTCATTATTTTTGATGACCATGCAAAAATTTTCTGTGATAAATTACCTCAGTACATCTACAAATTTGGAACCAGATTCTAAATGCCAAGTTCCTCAAAACAATAATAACAACATTATTAGGATGTAGTTTTTAAAGGATTTACCTCCTAAGGATGCAGATTAAAAGTTTATATTAGTACTTATTGCTAGCCTTTTGATTGGTTCTCAGGTAACACTATGATGTAAAACTGCAGAGCTTGAATAATGCCAGCATTCAATTCTGGACCTAGATGTGGCTACAGCCCAGCCAATTGTCTAGGTCACCTTTCCACTGTTGTGGGCTCAGCGCCAGCTCAAGACACCTTCCTTAATTCCCTATTCAGGATGATCATTCCTTTCCCTGGCATTCTCATTGCATTTCTTTCTATAAATATTCTCTTTCAGTTATCTTCCTTTGAACTGTATTATTCATGCTCATATCTACCTATCTGACTAAGGTCTTGTTATGTCCTCTATAAGGCCACCCCTCATCTCCCTAACCTCCACCTGCATGAAAGTTACTACTATCATTTGTATCTCTGCTCAGTCAAGCAGAATGGTTCTACAATACCTAACTCATTTGATTTCATTTTTAAATAAAACATGTCCACTTGTTAGATAAAACAGGGCTTACTAAGTTATAAGCCCTGGTGAGCATAATTTGATTGTTTTTATTCTTTTCTATTCTACTAGATGTTAGGTCAGAAAATTGAGTCAGTCATGCTCCTAGTTCATGACACATTGAGTCATGCATGGTCTCCCTCCATTCATTCACTCATTCATGTACTTATTAATCCCTTTTTCCCAATCCTGCTGCCTTGATCACTGAGTACCATTCTAACGAAGTTAATGAGTTTCTATTATTTATATATATTCCTATAAAATGTGTGTCTTTTGTGCATTTAGAATTTTTTATTTGCATAAATATATGTCATATGTATCTTTTTTATTCTTTCCATTTAATATCATGTTTTGAATAGCTATCAGTATTGCTACATGCATATCCAATTATAACTTTTAACTACTAGTTAGCACTCTATGGTATGCTTCCATGGCATTTTACATGTTTCACTCTCCATTGCTAGACACACAGATTGCTTCTAACTCCCCTTAGCGACCTATGGAACTCACGAATGGAATTTCTGGGTCCGAGAATTAACAAATATATGTGAATCAGTTGTATCATGTTTTCCTTCAGAATGTCTACAACTGTATACACTCTTACTGGGAAGACATGAAATTTTCCATATTTCCCATGCTCCAGTGATCCAGCTAGGATGATATATTAATTCTAATTTTAAAAGAATTTTAGAGTATCTCTGACACATTTTCAGCATTTTAGTTTGAGTTTCCTCTTCCGTAAGTCACCTGTTCATGACCTATGCCAAGGGGCTGGGGATATAGCTCAGTGGAATAAGCGCCTGCCTAGCAAGCGCAGGGCCCTGAGTTCCATCCCCAGTACTGCACAAAAAAAAAAAAAAAAAAAAAAAAAAAAAAAAAAAAAAAGCACAGATAACATGACCTATGCCAATATTTCACTTGACATTCTAATCTTTTGCTGGTTTATTTGTAAGAATTTCTTATAAATTCTGGATAACAGTCTTTTGGATTTTAGACACAGTAAAACATCTCCTAATTGCTAGCTGACAGTTAATTGTTCATTTTATTCTTCATTAAATATAAATCCTATATATTGATATGAGTATGGTTAAATACAAGAGTGCTCTCCTAATGTTTTAAATTTTGTTATAGTTTTTCCTAATCAGATCCCAAAGGTAATTTCCTATTAATCATGGTTTAGCTTTACCTGCTTAGGTCTTTAATTCTCACCTGTAGTTTATGTTGATGTGTATGTTATATAGAAACCTACCTGAATATTTCACTGTATAGTGAGTACATGTACCCAAAGCTATTAAGTAAATCACCCCCTATAGGTTTGGGAGCTGCCTTAACTGTATGCCCACTTTCCATCTTTAACATAGGAATGTCTCTGAGTTATGTACTCTGTTCCATTCTTTTATTTTGGTTTAGTTTGTTCTTTTCTTGGTGTACTACATTGTTGTCTTCTCTACTGTGTCTTCCTAATATGTCTTAATGTCTGGGAGGGCCCTCTTTTCAAGGTTGACCTGGTTTTATTGGTTGATCTTTATCCTTCCATATACATTTTAAAGTAGATGCATTTAGTTTCTTAAATCCATTGAAATTTTGATTCAAAATTGCAATAAATTTATTCATTAACTACATGTGAACTGGTACCTTTAACATATTGAAATTCCATATGTAAGTGCACCTATGTCTTATTTTACTCAGATCAACTTCTATAGACCTTGTGATAGTTAATTGTGGTGTCAACGTGAATAAGCAATGCTTGGCTGATGGATTTAGGGGGTGAGTGGTACCAACCAATATGCTTACAGCCTAGATGGAATAAAAAGGGAAAGAAAAAGGAAGTCTTGCTTCCCTTTGGCTTTCTAATACCAACTGGCACAGGACTCTGCAAGTGAGCACTAGGCTTTTATCTGTTGACTGGATCCTTCTAATCTCAAGTGTGCAAACAGACAGTCCTTTTGCACTCTTCCACACCTGACTCTGCAGGTGGCCATTGTAACCCTACCTTGTAAATCCATACACATACACTGTAAGCCCCCCTTGTAAATATATATCATCTATATTATATATCTAATATATATGTGAAATATTAAGTCTCTTCTAGTGAACACTAACTGATACTGACTTTATGACAGTATTAACTTTTTCTCTGAAAAGGCCTCAGGTATTCAAAATTTCTAATTTTCATTGCTAATGAAAAATATACCCTATTTTAAAATATTTTCTTTATTGCTGTAGAAAAATGGCTTTTTGTGTTCCAAGTAGATCTAAGATCCAAAAATCTTTCATTTATTCTAATAATTTCTTATATTTTCCAGGGAAATGTTTATATCATCTGAAAAAAAAACACTTTGTTTCTTCTTTCTTGGCTCTTAGGCCTCTAATTTTCTTCATTTTTTTAATAGTTAAAATGCTGTATTAAACAGTAGAAGTAATAATATTATAATGTAATAATATCATTCTATCCTCAATCTTAAAGAAAATGTATACACTTTTTCCAATAAAGATAATGTTTACTACATATTTTTGGCCCAATACTTTTACTGGTATAAGTAATTTCCATTTGATTCCTAGTTTGCCGAGAGTTTTGTTGTTAATAGTCATTGAACTTTAACAAATACTTTTATACTTATCAATTGAGATGAAAGAAATTTTCTCCTTGGTCTATTGATATGGTAAGTTACACTGATAGATTTTTCTGGTGTTAAACTATCCTTGCTTTCCTGGAATAAGTCCATTTTATATTTTTAATATACTGTTGAATTTAGTTAGCATTTTTGTATTTATATTCATAAGTGAAATATTCCTTTAATTTTTTTATTACATAGCCCTTACCTTATTTTGAAGTAAAGGTTCCAGTAATCTCAGGTATCAGGTTGGATAGCTTTCATTCTTCCTCTCTTTTCCAGGACAGAATAGTATAAGATTGGGGTTCACAGTAGCATAAAGCACAAAACAAATCTGGGCCTGGGTTTTGAAAGAAGAAGAGATTTCTGGTTAGAATTCCAATTACTTCAGTATTTGTTGGTCTAATCACATTCTCCGATTTTTTTTATCTTGAGCCAATTTTGGCCTTTTATACTTTCTAAAAATGTGTCCACTTCATCTTGCCTATAATTATTCACAATATTCTTATTATTTTAATCATGACTTCATAATTCTTTCTTAATTTCATGTTTGATGAGTATCTTCTCTCTTTTTTCTTGATTAGTATTTTCAGAGGTCTATTTTACTAATGACATCAAAGATAAGCTTGTAGTTTTATTAATTTTTCTCTTGTCCTCAATTTTATTGATATTTGCTCTTGTATTTATTATTTCATTTTTTTGTTTAACTCCATAGTTCTTTTTTGACTTATATACCAAGAGCTTAGCACATACTTAGTATGTAGAATTTTTCAAATATTTACTGAATAAATGAATGAATTGTAAACACTTTGTGATTAGAGAATAGTGTGTCTTGGCCACCTTCACAGTCCTCAGAGTGCCTACCACACACTTAGCACACGAGTGCCCTTAGTCATACTGAGAACATTTACTGAGGAAATATTTAACCAAATATCTTCTTCCCTATTTAGTGAACCCTTCAGGGGTCACTTAATCAAGACTGCCGAGTCAAAAGCAAAAACAAACAAGCAAGCAAACAAACGAATATAAACCAATAAGCATATCTGATAGTGGTAGAAATCAGCAGTGATCTCCCGTTCTTTCATTCTTTTCTTCTGCCTTTGTAAGAAACCCCTAATTGTAGCAAGGTCTGCAACCACTTGGTAAAAAGCCAAGTGAGCCAGTTCTGACCAATGAGGTGTAAGTCAAAACGTCAGGTACAACTCTAAAAAATGTAAGAAGAAGAGATACATCTTCCCCACTTTCTTTGTCTTGCTTTCTGGAATCTACATATAATGGTTAGTTTCCCCATACTTACAATAGATCAGAAGGTGACCTAGGGAATAAAAATCTTTCATTTATTCTAATAATTTATAGCCCCTCTATTTGTACACCCTCTAATAATTAAAAGCCCCTCCATGTGCCAGAAGGACAAGATAAAGTACCTGGCTTTCTAGTGCCAGGAGCTTCCATGGCAATCCCAGATGATTGCATTTGGACTTGTTTATGAATGGACTCCTATTTTGTTTAAGGCACTGTTTTGGGTTTTTCTTTGAGGGGAGTGCCTTTGACATGTAGCCAATTGTATTGACTGATTAGAATAAAGTTAGTCTTGGGCTGGGAATATAGTTCAGTGGCACAAGCACCTGCCTGGCATGTGTAAGGTCCTGAGTTTGATTCCTGGTACCAAAAAAAAAAAAAAAAGAATAAAGTTGGACTAGTAATTAACAAAGTGTGTGTGTGTGTGTGTGTGTGTGTGTGTGTGTGTGTGTGTTGATCCTTTCCTGAAAGATCTCCTTCCTCACACAACAAAGACCTAAGAAAAAAGCTGATATTAAAACCTCAGTTCACACATGAGAAACACAATAAGGAACTGAGAACAAGATCCATCTCCTTTTCTCACTCAGATCTCAATTTTCCAGACAAAATTTATGTCTTCTAAACTAAATCAGTAAGAAAAAGGGCTAGTCCCAAAGTTCTTACCATAGAAAAATTGAGTTTTCAATATAAGGTCGTAGTAATTTGTAGCCCAAGTGATTGCCTAGGCAAAGTTCAAGAAAACTTCAAGTTTTCAGAGCCTGCTATGATTTTTCTCCGGTTTGACTCTCTGCCTAACTAGCTAATTGGGTTCCCAGCTCTTTTTCATCAGTCAAAGACAATTAAATACGAATATAAGAACCTAGTTTGTTCTTTGTGGCTAATGAGCTTTATTCTCACAGGACTTGTTCATGCTTTGGGGGTGGGGTTTGGATTCCTTCAGGTTGGGGTCCACATCCAGTTATGGCTTCACAGAGCGGCTCAGAGTTCAAGCTAGAACTGGATTCCTGGATGAAAACACGCTCTAATCTATACAATCAAAACACCAGGTTGCCTGTTATGATTTGTGTCTGGATGTCCCCCCAAAGCCTCATGCAGTCATGCAGTGGGGTTCTAGAGTTTATAATTGACTCATGGTCCAATGCTATAATTATGGGTGTGAGTGCTACACCCGCACTGGGGCAGGCAGCCTGCATATAATATAAGGGAGGGAAAGAGGCTTGTTCTTGGCTGCTCCTCCCCTTGCACTTGTTGCTTTTGCTGTTTTCTGTCACCATGAACTGTTGCCCACTGTGCCACCATGCTTTGGAGCCAGCTGAGTAAGGACTGAAACTTCCACAAACTGTGAGCTAAATAAACTTTTCCTTCCTTAATTTTGGGTGTCAGATATTTTGTCTCAGCAATGAAAGAAAAGGAACCAAGACATTGTCTCTGCCTCTGCCCTAGTCTCATGTCCTCGTTGTCTCTTTGCTATTACTGGTGGCTTCTTAGAATGTCAAAATCAACTGAGATGTCAAGTTAAAGTGGAATTAAATAAGACTAAAAATATTGACTTTCTTTTCATTTTTACTGAGAGAAGTTTAAACCCAAGACCAAAGCAAATGTCATACCTTTTCTTCCCAAGCCTCAACCCTAGTCATTACACACAGGGAGGCTTCGACCTGTAGGGCAAACATTTACCAGGATAGTAACCAAGAATGACAAGGGCCCTCTTCCTTTCTTAACCAAGACAGGGCAGAGGCTTGAGCATCAGCCTCTAATGCAGATTTTACATGATGGCAGGATAAATAAGGATGTCAGACTCTCACCATTTCACTGCTTTCCCATAAAGGAGTCAGTGAGAATTGATATTCCTGCTACAGCTAGGAAGTGTTGGTATAATCTTGTGAACCAGAAGAAACATGAAGAAAGGGAATGTCTCTCTTTCCATGCCCCAAAATTTCCAATACATATGCTCATTGGCCATTTATAATCAATTGATTAATCAATTAATACACAATAAAATAAAGCTGGGTATGTAGCTCATTGGTTTGCCAAGCATGCTTGAGACCCTTGGTTCAATCTCTAGCTTTGCAGCAAAAGTAAATAAATAAATGCCCAAAGTACCAGGAAGGAGGTGTTAGCCTAGAAATTGTTCAATTTTCCTTCCTTTCCCCGGCATGTTTCTATTCTTCTAGTAGCCAGGTTGTTGGTTTCCGTTTTCCTTCAAGTTGCTCCCACACTACTGCAATTGGTGATGTGAATGTCTCAAAGAAATAGACTAGACTTCTGGGATCTGTATTCTTTTTCTTTAAAAAAAAATATCAAGTGGACTGTAGAGAATTAAGTAGAATTAATGCCACCCTGGGAAGCAAAGAGCCAAGCTGCTTCAGTCTCTTGGTTTATAAGGTCACCACAATCCCTTGTTGGGAATTATTCCTCTGTAAATCATTTCTGTTCAGCTACTTGGCAGCATGGAGTTGCAGATAATCCAGACAGTGATTGTGTCTCTTCTCTTAGCAGAAGCTTCCCTGACCTCCCCTACAAAGATTGTGCTATCAGCTTCCAGTGCAGGAAGAAGCAGTGGAGCCCAGCCCCCAATAAATACCAGCATTTTGACCACCTATGAGCCCAGGTTGAACCTCACAGGCAAACATCTTGAGTAAGTGTTACTACTGAAAGTACATGCCCCATTATAGATGAAGTCCCCATACTCCAAGGCCCAGCTCAGACCATACAGAGGAGGGCAGGAATTGTATTAACAATTGGGAGATGGGGTGGCTCACTCCAGTCAAGTCTGATTTACTCACTCACTCCTAGCTATGAAGACTTGTGTGTTCATACATATTTCCTTGGATTTAAAAACTGGGTGTCACACTAATTAGTCCATCTTTAGCTACCAATTAATTCTGGCATTGGGCAACTTATTTCACTTGAGGTGGGGGGATTGTTTCAAATAGATCTAAAGTGAAACTCCACCTCTGCTACATAGTAATAGTCCCTTTGAGCAAATGCCATGATCACTCTGAGCCTCAGTTTCTACACTGGTAAATTCAGAATGCAAATGTACATTTTGCTGGGTTATGATGCAGATTTTAAGAATAACACATATAAAGTGTGCAGCAGATCTCCTGCTTGCATTAGGCTCCAGAGGATTATTTGCACAGCTGTGCTATCCTTCCCTACAATCCTCTCCTGAGAAGTCCTCTGTGTCTCCCATCTGCACAGGTACAGGGTGAGTGCTAAAATACCTGACCCAGGACCACTCTGTGGCCCAGGGTTAGCACAAAACCCAAGCCAGGCCAACACAAGTACCTTTCCCCAAGAGTCAGCATTGGACGGATGCTAAGAAATCCATCTCTTTCTAGGTAATAGGTGATGAATACTCCCTAGTCCAAGAGCTGACGAGGATCCTGTGCTCTGCCAAGCAGTTTGGAGCAGTGGGAGAAGCTGGTCTTTAAATGAAGAAAGGGAAGAGGAACACAGACCTATGGAGACAAGAGGCAGAGAGCTGATCATATTCAAGTTCCTGCCTTCTCATTTATTTCTGCACTGGGGCTCCATGAAATTCATACCCCTACATCCTCATAATAAAGTCTTTTTCCTTGTTAAAGTTAGTTGTTGCATAGAATGGAAAAGTCTTAATATTCTGGTAAGCTGCTATCATTGAATAAGTAGAAAACACCCAGTAGGCAAAATAAGAGAATTGGCCAAGGGATGCTGCAGCTTCCCCCATCCCCTTTACCTCTGACTTGATGTGATTATTTATTAGAAGTCCCTCCTGATCTATATCTCCTCAGGTACTTCAATCTGAGCTCACCATTATTCAATAATTTTTTTCATTTGGTAAGCTATTTCTCTCCAAGGGCAGGAACCATGAAATACCTCTATTTCCATATACTAATGGCTAGGTCTCTCAACCCTGTCCGGGACATAACTTTGCTTGCATCAGACTCTCCTTAGCCACAGCCACTTGCTGAGACTCCATCGATGTGGTCTGTATTTCCCAGATTTCAATGGCCCCTCCTTTGTTAACTCCAGTCCTGGTGGCACCCACCAGCCCAGTCTCAGTATTGCCCAAGAAAGAGACAATTTTAAAAGGCCAGTGTCCTTCATACTCACAGTAAAAATAGCAAGTGCACAGACCCCACACTGAGCACTCCACAGGAATAAGATCATTTAATTCTCACAACAACATATGACACTGGCCCTGTTACTACACACTTTTGATTGACAATGAAGCTGAGGCACAGAGAGAGGTACCTTATTCAAGGTCATGTACTTAGGAAATGGCAGAGCTAAGATCTAAATCCATGCTGTGTCATACTTTGCCTCTTAGACTACATCATTCAGATGATGCTTTGATTTTGCTATTTGCTACACAGGTATAGCTGTAAAAATTGAGAGAAGCAATTCAGTATGAGTCATAGAGCTGTCAGAGAGGACTTGCAGGGGAAAAAGTAGAGCTGGACTTTGGTCCCTGGAGTAGGAAGCACGCTAGCAGGAGAAAGGGCAAAGGCCTGGAGGCCTGACTGTGCAAAGAAGGGCTTGCTGGGAAGTAGAGAAAGACCCTGGTAGATTTTGCCCCATTTTGGGGACCTAAGAAGACAGGCAGAGTGTTAGAAAGTGGCTTTGTTATAGTGAATAGGTTGAACTGTGCCATCCTCCCCTAAAGAGACTGGAACCATGCAGACTAAGGGACACTGAGGACTGATAGCTACCACCAGAAGCCAGGAAAAGGCAAGGAAGGATTCTTTTGCCTGAAATTTTAAAGATAGCACAACCCTCAAGATACCTTGACTTCTGACTTCTGGCCTTGAGAACCAAGAGAAGATATATTTCTATCATTTTAAGCCGTTCAGTTTGTAGCATTTTGTTACATCAGCAAAAGGAAATTAACACAGTCATCAGAGAAAACCTCTGGTCGTTGAGCAGGTAGGAAAACAAGAGGCAAGCCGTGGTTTAGGAGGATGAAGCTTAGACAGTAGATGCTGCATGGAGGTAGAGCAAGAAGGTGCACTTTTTTTTTTTTTTCTGCGGTACTGGGGATCGAACTCAGGACCCTGCGAAGAAGGTGCACTTTGAAATAGGATTAGATTCAGCCCAGCCCTCTATATTTTCTACTTTCCTATTAGCCCGAGAACAGGTTCCATCCTCCTGCACTTCCCAACTGGCCTGCTGATGGCCTGCAGGAACTTGATCCTTCCTTCTTTATCTAAATTCTGTTGCTTAGAGAAGTGAAGATGAAAATGCAGGGCTGGGGATATAGCTCAGTGGAATAAGCGCCTGCCTAGCAAGTGCAGGGTCCTGAGTTCGATCCCCAGTACCGCCAAAAAAAAAAAAGAAAACGCAACCTGCTCCCTTTGAGTTCTGTGTAGCATCCCCTCCCTTGTGGCTTAAGGCATGTTACTGTGTTTGTTTACTGTCCCCCCCACAAATAGAAGAAGCCCAGCTCCTGTAGGGCAGCAGTAGGTCCTGTTCACCAGCATCACCCCACTTCCAATATGCACCCAATACAT
Organism: Dinomys branickii; assembly: GCA_004027595.1. Lineage (NCBI taxonomy): Eukaryota > Metazoa > Chordata > Mammalia > Rodentia > Dinomyidae > Dinomys > Dinomys branickii. The sequence continues at coordinate 72,410 of PVLD010004837.1, read as the reverse complement.
GGCAGGGACCCAGGAAGCACATGGGAAGTAGAACAGAATGGCAGAAAGGCTAAACAAGGTGATGCATGTGGTCTACCTGTTCCACTTTAAGGGCCCCACACAGGCCAGTTCCTCTCCTGTGTGTCCTTAAACATTGCCTATATTTCACCAAGAAGTGCTATGGATGACTGGGAGGGTATGTTCCATGCTTTACATACTGTGTAGGTAAAACCAAAGTGAGACTATCTTATATACTTATTTTTAAATGTTGTGGGTTCTCCATTTCTTTAAATTGGAAATTTTAGAAATGGTCTTTGTAAGTTAGACACGTTTGGTAAGTAATCAAAGTTGCCTGCTGTGAAGAGAACAACTGTCACACACTCAGTGACGAGCACTATTGCCCTCTTCCAGCTGGCCCGCGTGCGGCCCCATGGTCCCCAGTTGCAGTCATTTGCTATAACACAAATATATACAGTCCTAAAAGTCACCATGACCTGTGAAGTTATGAAATAAAATACAACTCTTGTGAGGAAATTGGAGCTACAGTACAATACAAAAACTTCGCCAATGACACATTTTTCAAAAAAGAAGAGGCACTTAATAAAAATAGCACAATTTGATGCCTATAAAATGGTTAAGAAAGCCATAAATGCTGTAGTCATGCTGCAACACTGTACCTTAAAAAGGTCTTGGGAATCAGAAAGGGTGCAGCATGTGAGTGACTGTGAAGGGAAGAAAGGAGGATGTGTTAGTTAATTTTCTATCACTATAACAAAATATCTGAGATAATTAACTGTTAAAGAAAAACCTTTTCTTGATTCATAGTATTAGAGAATCCAGTCCATGACTAATTGGCCCTGCTGTGTGGGGGGCCTGTAGAACATGGTGGAAGCACATGCCCAGGAAGCAAAGATAAAGAGGAAGTGGACAGGGTCCTGCTATCCCCTTCAAAGCCATTCCTCCAGTGACTGAAAAAATCTCTCACCAGGCGCCACCTCACAGACAACTTCCAGTAGTGCCACCCTGGGAACCAAGACTGCAGTTTAACACATGACCCCTGGGGGACTTTCAAGAACCAAGCTATAGCAGAGGGTTATCTGAAATTTAGTCTATAGCACCAGACGTGGACAGTTAAGACTTAGGACACACAGCTCCTGACTGGATGTGTGTACTTTCCACACTGTCTTATTGTCTCAGTTCAGCAGTTTTTTGCACTCACCTAGTGTGTCTTGCAGGCTAAATCACACATAAGTAAATGTGAAATTCACATTATGCTCAAATAGCTCCCTAATTCATCAACTGCATCAGAACCGATTTGCATTTCCAAAACAAGTGTTAGTTATTGCAGAACTGGTTGAACAGTCATAGTCACGCAAGGAGTCTGCCATTTGCCTGGGCATAGTGCACATGAAGTGCTCCAGATTCATAAGGCCCGCTTAGAAAAAAATTGGAGAGGCAGCGTGCGACATGTGGCAAAACATTTATCAGTCAGAGAACAATTTGAACCTTCATGTTTTCAGCATTATCTGCCTTTGACCTCAGAAGAACCAAATCCCAAGAAACAAGCTAATGTCTGGAATCTAGTTAAATAACATCACAAATATGTCTTGGAAGGACCCCTCCCAATTCCCTGAGCCTTCAACACCTATAGTTATGTGTAATAAAAATTGGCATTTCAGAGCAGGGCTTCTGAATCCTGACCCTAGACACTTTTGAATCACCAAATCAAGGGTAAACAGTGATAAATGTTCAATGCCTGATGAAGGAGGATGCCCTGAAGCCTTTGAAAAAAGACTTGAACAAAATCAACCAAAACAAAGATTTTCAATAATCCAGAGTATATAGTTTATATCTAGATATCCTGGCAAAGCTTCATATGCTCAGAGGTGGGGCGTTGGGGAGGTGATTAGATGGTGGGGGGCGTGCCACCATCAATGGCTTTGTCCACTGACGATTGCACAGCTAGATGTGATGTTGAGAGGTAGAGTCTGGTTAGCGGAGGTCACTGTGGGCATCGCCTGGGTCTACTCCTTCTCCCTTGATCCTTCTCTGCTCCCCACCATGATGACATGAGCTATTTCTTCTCTGCTAGGCCCCTCTGCCACCCTGCCCTGCCTTGGACCTGGGCAACTACGAACTGAGACCTCTAGACACCATAAGCCTAAATAAACCTCTCCTATAAGTTGTGGATGTTGGGTGTTGTGCCTCAGAACTGAGAGAGTAACCAAGATACAAGATTATCAAGAACCCTTCGCCTCAACATTCTAACTCCCAGAGACCTCCTCACTCATCCCCATAGTCTTGAGGATGTAAGGGGGATCCCAGATAGGAGTCCTGGGGAAATCTCCCCTGTGGGGACACTTGTCTAAGCTGAAGTTGCCTCTGTCTCCCTTCTCCTCCCACCCCCTTGCAGCTATTCCAACAGTTCTAGGCTCATCCTACCTCCCTGGAACAGAAAGGGCTCCCTTCCCAGGCTAGGAGCATCAGAGCACACTGATGAGGTCCCATAGGTGCCCCCATCTTCACTGAGCAGATGAGGCATCAAGAGAAGTTTTTGTGGGTGGAGAGATGGATGGTTGTGAAGTATAATAACCAAGTAAACGGGACTGGAGTTTTATCTACCTTTGATAGAAGAGTCTTAATGGCAGGGCCTTGTGAGCTATGATGTAATGGGAATGTGCCCCCGGCTTCTCACTGCCTAGAACCCAATCAGCGCACTTTATTCACATGAATTAATTATGCTGTCTGTGCTCCTACAGAAGCTCACAAGCATTACATTCTGGAGGGAGAAAAATGTACGGCATCACGTCATCACCACCGCCACCATCATTATCATCCTCATCCTTGTGGTCCCTCAGGAGTCTGACGGGCACCTATGGGGCCTCATGATGGGTCTGTAGCAAGCTGGTGAGTCACACACTATCCTCCAGGAGTGCATATTGTGAGCTAGAACAAAGTTTAATTCAATGTGCGTTTTTCCCTTACCAGTATGTTGATTCCATGGCAGCCTCTCTTTTTAGTGTGAGGGTTATAGGTGGAATGACTGATGCTAAAGGAGAAACACACTACAATCATGGTAACTTAAATCCCCCCAAGAGAAAGTTGGTCTGAGATTGTGATTATCCAAGAAGGTAATATAACGGCCCTCGGCCACATGTCACTGAGCTTCTCACATCCAGTTCATCACCAATGCTGCTCAGCCAGCTTCTCTTCCACTGTGACTTAAATCTGCTTCTCCTGTGGCTGCCTTGCATCAGGTCCTCTTAGTTTTGGGAGCAGCCTACAAGCTAGCCTCTTGCCTGTCACAGTCTGTTCTCTTCACTGCAGCTTTCCATGGGTCCAGTCTTCCTGAAATGCCAACCTGAACTTTTTACTCGGCAGCTCACAGAGCACCTAACACTGTTGGGAAGGGGGCACTGGCAGTGGGAACACGGCAGCACTCACTGTTCCCTGGAGGGTCGGGCATGGCCACACCCCATAGCCTTGCTGCATGCTGCCATGTCTGCCTGGGGTGATCTGGCCTACCTGCTGAGATTCTCCTTGTCCCTAAAGCCTAATGTCTTTGTGAGTGACATCTTCCATTCCAAGGAGGATCTGTTACATCTTGATCATAGCACTTTAAAAATTGTATCACAACTATTTGTTTGAATAGCAATCTTGTCCCCTAGACCTTTAATTCCTTGAAGGCAGTCAGTCTCCCTAGTACCAGGTTAGTGCCTGATATAGGTTACAGTGGCTCAGGAATGGTTTATGGAAGGAATGGTCAGTGTCAGACTGCCCAGCTCCAAAACATGCCAGTGTTTTGTGCCACAGGCATGAACTGCTCCATCATGTGACTGTAAGCTCTGTGGTATGAAGTCCCATCCTTTCTGCACATATGGCTAACATAAGAGCCTGTGGCTTGTGGGGAATGCCCTGGAGTGAAGTGGAATGTGCCCTCAGCCAGTCACATTCCTTGCACCCCGCATTCACCATCGTTGTGACCATTGTCTTTTGTAGTTAGAGCTGGATGGAGTTAGAGGGCTTGGCAGCTATTGTGGTACTAATGTGCTATCATTATAGAAATCTCACCACTCATTTACTCTTATGAATTAGATTAATAGACATCCTCATTCCCATTTTATAGGTGAATAAGCAACCTCTCTAGGGTTAATTTGCCAATGATCACACAATAACGAAGTGCCAGCTCTGGAGTGTGAACCTGTGACTGTGGGCTGGAAGCCCAAGTTCTTCCCACTGCTCTGGGCTGCCTCCGATCAGCAGGAAGTGGGAGTCTGTGGCCTGTGGAGGAGTAGCTTGGATAGCATCACCTCTGCACACTGTAGGGCCAACATGCTGTGAGCACTGGTTTTTATTTACCTTATATGGTGAAAAAAGAGGTGCCCATTTTTCCCATTTCTGCAGACTCTAACAGACGGGTGCTAATTTGGTAAGTGCAAATTGTCTGGCTTTGGTTTTATCTACCATCTGCCTGTGTGAACTAGTGAAACCGGGGTGACTTGTAATTATGCCCAGTTCTCTTCACAGGGTCCTTCCATCCCTTCAGATGAGTTTATCCTCTTCCTATTTTAAGAAGGATCTTCACAGAACAGGGCATCTATGGAACACTTCCAAGAACCAGAGCAGAAACTGATATGATGAAGTCAAAGCAATCAGCAAGATGCCAGGAGCCCCACTCCCCCTAAGGGATTCCCGGAGGATGGGGAACAAGTCACTACAACTGTCCGCACCCCAGTTTCCCTGCAAGACCGCTGGTATTTGGAGTCCCTGAAAATAGGGAGTTTAAGTGGTGGGGCTGCCCCTACTCTTGCTGGTCCTCTGTGGGAGGTGTTTGTAAAGGCCATATCCAACCTTCTCATCCTCACACTTCTAAATGAGCCTTTCAAACTCCTCTTGAAGATTCTCCCTGCTACCCCCATCCCCGCTAAAAATATAAGACTGGCTTTCTTCTTATTCAGACCACAGGTAAGCTGCAAGCGGGCGAAGTTCCTACTCCCTGCTTTCTGCAGCAACTTCCCCCAACATCCATCCCCCATGTTTTCAAAACTAAAACATGCATAAATGACAAAGAGGCATAAGGCTAAGAGGAGCAGTTTGCCCATCTACAGCACACCCCTTAAATGCCAGATGTCATCTAATCTGAAGAAATATTTTTCATTCATTCACTTGAGGATCTTTTTTCTCTATCAGCCCCACCTCCTTTCTAGCACCCTTTAGAAGCTAACCTGCCATATAATGAATGGGTAGATTCACTATATTCTCCCTGCCTCTGGAAGGAGCAGAGAGTGGCTACTTGTGAGGTAGAGGAGCAAAGTGTACATGGCCCATGGGAACTGTTTTCCCTCTGTTCCCAAGAGAGAGAGAGACTTCTGCATATGCTTAGGAAACTCTTCTCCCTCCTCCTATCACAGGACTCCCCAGCCCCAACCACACACCACCCCTTTCTCCCATCTCTGAGACTGGCAAATGAGCCAGTCCCACTGCCAGCCGCCAAGTTAATTTTATAAAGTCTCTCTTTGACAAACTAAGAGGGAAAGTTGGCTGTTTCATTTGGTGGTTTTCTTTAGCAACACTGAAATGTCTAACATCTAAATGTGTAGTGTTTGCGAACTTAAATATGTCGCCTCTGGACCAGCCATTCCTTAAAGAACATCTGCTCTCCAGAAGATCAGACGTGAGAAACCACAAAGTTGCATTACTTATCTTTCCCGAAAGAAATGAAAGGTGTTTCTCTCCCCCTCAAAGTAACAGCTCCTTCTCCACTCCACATCAAAACTCCAGCCTTTGGCAAACATGCCTTTACGCTTCCAAATCTAAGTGCCAGCACAGTATATCAGACTTCAAAAGTGGCAGCAGCGGGACTGAGCCCTGTACTTATTCCTCAGTGCTTGCCTTCTTCACAACTTCTGAACATCTCTAGGAAGGATTGGAGGGTGAGGTGCCATCACGCTGCACTTTTACCATAGTATGTACCCAGAGGTGAGCAACTCTTTAAACAACCTGGGGTCGTCTTACAAATGAGCTAAATGCAAATCTCCCCAGGCCAGGTACCATCTGGACAAAATCTTGAAAAATGGTGGATAAAAACCACTGGAACCAAAGTAAGACAAAAACCCAGCCAGCACTCAGGGCAAGCTGTGAACTCTGAAGGTTTTGGGAAGCCCCACTGCTACAGCATTGTTGGCGGTTACAGCCCTCATGGTTTTGCTCTTGGGCTGTCTTTGTTCACTCTGTGAGGCCTTCCTGAGAAGGAATACTTTTTATTTCATTCACTTAAGGTTCTTTTTCCCTCTGACAGTTTCCACCTCCATTTTGAACCTTCTAGGAACTAATCTCCCATATGGTGAAGGGATAAATTCAGTGTGTTGATCCTGTCTCTTGGAGGAGAAGAGCTTGGCTACTTATAAGGTGGTTGAACGGAACTATACATGGTCCAGGGAGCCATTTCCTGTCTGTCCCCAAGGGAGAAGCTACATTCCTGGATTCTCCAACTTCCCGAGGTGTCCACTGCACTTTCAGTTTTATTCTCACAGCTTCACATACTTCCTTCTCAGGGCACACTGCCTGCCCTCCCAGGTCTTCTGAAGGAAGCCTCCTTGACGGCAAAACTCCCTCATTTTTCATGCCTGTAAAACAAGCACTGCATGGATGATGCTGTGTTCTGCTACCAGATTGAGCAGTACCCAGGTCCTCTTGAGTCACAGCTGCAGAAGCCTTTAAGTACCTGGATGGCTTACCACTGTGAACCAAATTGCCTGGAACAAATTCCCTAGATGGTGATTCTCAAGCAGGGTGCCTTGTGACTGTTTGGTCAAAGCAAAATCTATCACTTCTTCAAACCAAAGGGTGAGATCTCATCTCTCAGGATGCCTTCAGGCATCCTTCCTTGTCCTGACTTAAAGTCTTTTTAGCAATCATGCTTTTTTTGGTCCAACTTTGAAGGCATTTCCTTTCTGATGAAACTGAAAACTTTTCAACAGGGTTTTTTCTCCTAATTTTCAGTATAAACCTGGCTAAAAGCAGCAAGCAGTATCCAGGCCATAGCTTCAACACCGGATAACATTGAAGTGCCTTGAAATTTCCCCTTCCGGGTTAATAAATCTATTGCCTTTAATCTCAGTCTCCCACAAAGTCTCAGGATATGATTAAAATGTGGGCAAATTTTCTGCCACACATGGCCTAAAGTTCAACTGCCAATGGAATCCTGTTTTGAACAGAAACTTCCCGAGCCTGGTCTTTACTATCTGCATTTCTATCAGCATTCTGATCTTCTGAGCTCTCACTAGAATTTCTCATTGAGCTCTGCTTACAGCATGCTAGGGCTGCTTCTCCAGTAGATATTTCTGAACCTTTCCAAATTTCTCCTACAAACCAGTTCCAAATATTTTAAACCATATGACCAGGTAGTGTCAAAACAACATGCCCACTTCTCTGGTATTGTTATGGTTTGTATCTAGATGTTCCTCCAAAGTCTCACATGTGCATAGGTGGGGCTTTCCAGAGGTGGCTGCATCTACAGTGTGTGAATATGGGTTAAGGGTGTATGTACAATAACTACATTAACCCACTGATTATTGTAGCGTTGTTCTAGGTGTGAATAACGGGAAGGCCCACCACGGGTGTGGGTGGCACCAACCAACAGGCTTGCAGCCTAAACAGGATAGAAGGAAAGAGGAGGCTGCTGCCTGCTGCTTTCTGCCTGCCACAGATTGTTTCTCTTCTGCCATGCCCTTCTGCAGGGCTACCTTGCTTTGGAGCCAGCCAACTATGGACTGAAACCTCTACAAACTGTCAGCTAAAATAAATGTTTCCTCTTTTAACTTGTGGGTGTCAGTTATTTTGTTCCAGCAACAAGAAAGTAGCTAAGACAGGCATCAAATTTTATCTCAGTCATTTTCTTCATTGCTGGGACAAAATGCCCAACACCTGCAACTTAAAGGAAGAGAGGTTTATTTTGGCTTATGTTTTAGTCCAGGGTCAGACTGCTCCAAAAAAAAAAAAAAGCATGGCAGGGGAGCGTGATGGAGAAAAGCTGCCTGTGGAATCACAGATGGGAAGCAAAGGGCATGAAGAGAGGCAGTGGAAAGAGAGACAAACCATGCCCGCAGAGACCATCTTCTCAGACCAAACCCTGCCTCCCAATAGCAAACCAGCTCTACCACTGCCCAGTCACTGTGCAAAATGGCTCTGGGAGCCATTTTGGATCTAAACCATAATAGTCACCCTAAAAATAATGTTTTGAGACTTTGTCCAATGTCCCATGGGGAACAAATCACTCCTGGGTGACAGTCACTAACTTAATGCTCTTTTTGTCAAAAGAGCATTAAAATGACATTATAAATAACATTTTCATAAGAAAGAAAATATATATTCTTTAAAATAACATTTAAATATATTATTAAGTCCCTAGTCACCTAGATACACTACTAAGAGACAAATGGAATTAACCCTCATGCTTTAGTGCAAAGTACCTTGAGATATGTTAGAGTCAACCCTACAAAGCTCTATGAGTCCCAAAGAGTCAACTTAGAAGCCAGAAGAAAAACAACTTACTGGCCCTTCCTGTTGGGAATCCAGACTGCAGAAAAAATATTTTGTGGCCTCATAAAATTCTCCTCACCAACACTCTTGGCTCCAGGACACTTTAGCTTTCCCATCTCAGGGTCTTCCCACCTCAGATACACCCCTGACTGGGACCCCCTCTTCTGCTCAGTACAGAGCCAGCTCCTTGTGCTGCCAGCCTTTCTTTAAAGGTACTGACAATGAATCTAAATAAACCTGTCCAACTCCACCCCCAGCTCCTCCTCTAAATCCTCCATATCAGAGTTCACAAGTACATATTAATCTACTCACTTTTGATTATCACTCTCCCCATTAAATTGTGACATGCATTAAGGCAGAGAGATCATGTCACCTGTATTTACCAGCATCTGGCACAGCAATGTGCTGTGAAATATTTCATGAATGAATGTTTATGGTAAGTGAGGAGAGGTGGCACATGTGATGTGCATGGGGAGTGGGTAAGGGGTTGATAGAGGAATTTGAAACACAGACCAGGACAGAGGCCTCATCTGAAGATAGCCAGTCAGGAGCAAGTGTGATGTTCATTCACAGATTTCCTACTTCCAAGTCATTCATAAGCATTTGTTGTGTATCAACACTAGGAGCTATTCTTTTTTTTTTTTTTTCTTCCGGTACTGGGGATCGAACTCAGGACCCTGCGCCTGCTAGGCAAGTGCTTATTCCACTGAGCTATATCCCCAGCCCCATATCAACACTAGGAATAAAAAAAAAATAAACAATGTGGTCACAAGAATCTCACTATAGTGATATATACATGATGCCCCCACAAAGCCTTATATGCCCACAGGTGGGAGTTTAGGGAGGTGTCTGGATCTAGGGTCTGTGATCCTGGGATTCAGTGGTGTGATGCTGGGACTAAATGGCATGATGCTGGGATTAAGGGTATGTCATTACTATGTCAGCCCACTGATTGGTCTAGCACAGTCCTCGGTGTGAATAATGGGAAGGTCGCCCTTTGTTTGTGCGTGGCACCTCCTCAAAAGAGGGTAGTTTGGAAGGGGTGAAAGGGAGAGGTTTCTGCTCGGTACAGAGCCACTGTGGCTTGTTGCTTTGCTGTCTCTCCCTGCTTGCCATAGCCACTCTGCCAGCCAACTATGGACTGAAACTTGTGCAAACTGTGAGCTGAAATAAACCTTTCCTCATTTGACTTTGGGTATTGACTGTTTTGTCTTAGCTACAAGAAAAGTAACTAAGACAGTGATTCTAATAATTATACTAAATATAATAATATAATAATAAATGTGTGTGTGTGTGTGTGTATTTTTTGGTGCTGGTGATTGATATCAAGGCCCTGTACATGCTAAACATGTGCTGAACCCATACTCCCAACTCCTAAAGTATATTTTAAAAATAAAACAAGTACAAGGAAAAAGAAAAAAGTGCAACAGTTCTGAAAGTAAACAGGTTACCTCTGCCTGTGGGCGTGGAGCTTCAAAGGACAGCACTGGAGGGAGGTTCTGAAGGATGGGTAGGAGCTAGATGACTGAAAGGCAGGGAGATGAGGAGACCTCCCAGAGAGAGAATAGCTTGAGCAACAGCAGCAAGCGAGAAAGCCTGGTCCTCTTCTGAGAGTGTAGTTTAGCCCAGGGCTGCCCAGTAACATTGTAATGTGAGTCATGCAGGCAATGCCACACTTTCTAGCAGCCACATTAAGAAAGTTAAAAGAGGTTGAGAATGTAGTTTAGAGATGGAGTGCTTGCTTAGCCTGTGTGTCTGGGCCCTGGGTTTAATCCCAAGAATAACAATAGGAATAAGCATAAGAATAAGTGAAAATCATCTCGGTATTACATTTGCCCTAACCCCTATATCCAAAATATTATTATTCAAACATATAAACAATTATTGAGGAACATTCCAGCCACATTCCAAGAATTCAATAGCTGCTTGTGGCCAGAGTCCTACACAAGTCTAGTCCAAGTCTACGCAGAAGGGTCTGCTGGGCAGATCCACGATGGGAAGATTCCAGAATGTGGAAGATGAAGAAGGAAGCTAACCAGTCAGGCATGTTCAATTCTGCTTCTGTGACACGAGCTCTGGATGTGAAGCCAGAGGTGGGGAGGCACAGGAACCCAAAGAAACATTGCAGAGCGGAGGTTTCTAATGCAAGACCTTCAAGGAAGGCAGGGATGAGATAGGGCTGGGAGTCCACAGAAACCAGCCACAGCTGTACCTAATGATCTAACCGAACAGCTGAAGGGACAAAGCCCCCGGACCAATCAGGCTAATGAGAAATTTCCAAGGAATTTGCACTAGATTGGGTTCTTTGAGTCTCTCCAGTGCAGGAACTTCAAATAGCACAGAGCAAAGGAAGTGTTTCCACTATGAAAGGAAGCAGTAGAGAAAGAGAAGAAAGCAGGTGGAGAAAGACAGACAGACAGAGAGAGGGACAATGACAGAGATACAGAGACAGAGAAAGACGGAGGCTGAAATGTTCAAATTCTAGGTTCCACACCCTTCTGAGCCTCTCCCGAAGTCCAGACCTTTGGCTTCTTACTCCTTTACACCCTTATGCTTGAACCACAATCAATCTCTCTCCTCTCTTTTATTCTTGCCCTCACTCTACCTGTCCCTAACCTCACCATTTCAGAATATTGATTTCTGTTCCATGGAACTATAGATTTAGAAAGTCCTAATTATCACCGGGCTTTGTAATATGCCAGCATTTTTCCTCCTGAACCCAGGAGAAGGCAGAGGGAAGGAGAAGGAGTCCACATGAGAGGTGAGATCACTAGGACTTGATGTCAGGTGGAATGGGTAGGTGTGCTAGGGTAGTGCTGAAGTGACTAGAAAATTGATGGTATGCATCAGAGGAGGGGGAAAGAAGCAGGTCTCTATGGGAAAATAGTGCCACATTTTGTGCAGTCATGGAGCCCACATCCCCTCTGCTTGACAGGGCTGTAGAGACGCTGGTTCTTGTGCCAGGGTATGGGTGGCAGAAGCAGAGGCTAGGCTGCTCCTGCCCAACCCCAGGCTGTCAGTGGTACCCTGATCGATGTCCCATAGGGACTGTGGATTACAAGCTTTCATATCCACAGCTTTGGATATAACAAAGAGTCGTTTTCAGTGTTTACTTTCGGATCTGTCACCTGACACTTTCTCTCTGCACAGCTCCCCTTGGCACTGCCCCTTATTCCCTGTGCCTTCTCCCTGACCCGCTTCCCCTCTCATTAGTTGGCCAAGACAATGGACAGGAAGTGAGGCTTTTCATGTTCCACATGTGGGAGACCTCACTGCAGTCAGAAGAAGAACAACTAATAGACTCTGATCACACCAGCTTCTGCAACTGTGTGCACAAACTCATACATGTTCACAGACACTCACAAATACATATGCACTCACCCCCCATCCCTCCAGCTCTCCTCTCAGATGATCTAACTTGATGGATAAAAGCACTTTTTCCTCATTCTACCCTTCCTTCTCCTTCTCTTTTTCACTTTTCTCCTTTACTGCCTCCACTTTCATTTTCCCTCCCTCTCTTCTTCTCTCTCTTCCCTCCTACCTCTGTCACCCTGATTTATTTGGCACCTCTCTTTCCATGGAGAGAACATTATGCTCCAGGAAAAGCAGTGGAAGGTAACACCCGGATTCCCTAGATCTGCTTCCTTGGGCTCTCCAGACCCTCTCTCTGTGCTCCCTGACCTCCAGCTGCCACCACACACTCCAGGCACCCCATCCTATCTATCTCCTGCATCCTGCACCCTGCACCCTGCATCCTGCATCCTACACTCTGCATGGTTATGAACGCACATCATATTTTTGCAGTGCTTCCATAAAATTCTTTGTACTTGCTGGCTATAGGCAACAGAGGAGAAAAGCTATTCACTCTAATTCACCCTGTCTCAGCCTCAGTTCTTTTTAGATATTTGGTATGTTATGGTTTGTGTATAAATGTCCCCCCCCCCAAAGCCTCATGCAGTCATGCGGGGGCAGGCTTTTCAGAGGTGGCTGAATCTAGAGTTTGTGATTGATTCACGATCCAATGCAGCGATTAAGGGTGTGAGCCTTCATACAATATAAGGGATAGAAAGAATCTTGTCTTTCTTAGGTTGCCTTAGCTGTCTCCTGCCACCATAAACTGTTGCCCTCCTGCCATGTACCACCCTGCTTGGAAGCCAGCCAATTATGGACTGGAACCTCTACAAACTGTGAGTTAAATAGATATTTTGGGTGCTGGGCATTTTGTCTCAGCAACAAGAAAAGTAACTACAAGGGTATTGATCCAGAAGCTTCTGAAAAGGGAATCACAGTCAGATTTCACGGTCAAAGATACCGAGCTTCCTACACTGTTTGGATTAAGGGTTTCAGAGGTCCTGCTTGCCAAGAGCCCTCTGCTCATATCTTAAGTGTCCCTGGGTTCTGTTCTCTGGGTCAATGGTCACTGAATGCTTTCGATTGTTTGCCCATCCATAAAACTTTTCTGAGCATCCACCCACACTATACACATATTTGTTCACTTATAATTATAATCACATACAACTATGTGTCCAAAATTATGTATATTATAGACATACTCATTATAATGGAAATAACAGACATACTCACAAAATAGAAACTGTAAAAGGAAAAGATAAAAGAATAAATATAACTAGACGCTCCATTATATTCTTTCTGTGCCCTGTGAGTCATCTTGCACAGCTCCTAGACACACACTCCCTATATCTTCCCATCAGCCCCTTCATAGATGACCTCCACAGGAGACAGCACCGCCATCCATCCACCCCCCAGGTCCTCATTCTGTCCAGACACATGCTTCTGTGTCAGGAGAGGCCACGTGACTTGCTTTGTCCAATCAATGAGTCATTTCCAATTGGGCACCAAGAGTTGTGACTCTCCATGTTTATTCTTTCTGCACTATAACAAAGCCTGAGAGCTCCTGTTGGAACATGTCTCATAAGAGGATCATCCAGGGCACCATGAGTGGCTAAAATGAGCAGGCATTGCTGAGCCACGCTGGATTTGAGGTTTGGGAATAGTTGCTGCTGCAGCACAACCTCTCCTTTCTCAAATCTCACTATTTGTGAAGAACCCAAGCAACATCATTGTCACAGGCGTATTCTCTGAGGCCTGATCTCCCCGAGCTATCACACTGCAAGGACGTTCCTTGACAGTGACAGTAAGTCCTAGCAACATGGAAGAGAGAGAGCAGGGGGCAGGCCGTGAAGTGGACTCAGCATACAAGAAATGGTTCCAAGGGGCTGGGGACATAGCACCTGCCTGGCAAGCATAAGGTCCTGAGTTCAATTTCCAGTACAAAAAAAGAAAGAAAGAAATGGCCCAGAACCTGAAGACCAAACACAGGGAGCCAGCAGCCACTACCTAGGCAGACTTGCCACAGGAACTGATGGGAAGTTTCCATGGTCACCCAAAGGCCTCCATGAGCCCCAGGCTGAAGAGCTCCAACCTCCAGAGAAAAGGATGATTCCATTCCTGGCTTCTGTGTGTCTTTATATCTTCCTCCAATAGAAAAGAGTTCCATTTCAGGGAAAATTATAAAGTCTTCTCTTTTAAGTCTACCCTTTTGGCTCCCAAAGAAGTGGATCTCTGTCTTTCCAAAGCTCCACGAAAAACTAAACTGGAAAAAGACCTGGGTTCCTGAGGCCAGCCTCTCCATGATATCTAGAACATTGACAGCCCGTTTCCCAAATGCCTCCCAGAGGAGCTGATCCAAGGACTGACTGAGTTGCACTATAGGAATCCCAAATGGCCAGGAAGAGATTAGAAATATGGAATTCTCTTTTAAATATGACATGATTTATCATATTGGCCTAGATACCCAAACAAAAACTGAATAGCAAGAGTTTATACCAGATAAAACTTTTTTTTTCTTTCTTATATAACAATTTGCTGGTTTAGGGCAACTCTGTTCCCATGATCGTTCCCCACTGGTTCCTTCTTCTCCGTCACCTTTACCAGTCAGAGTCCTTCTCATGGCCAAGGACGGCTGGCCCAGTACCAACTCCCAGCCCATGTTCTAGATGATAGGAACAGGGGAATAAAGACACGTCCTTCAACTTACATGTGCAAACTAAATGTTGCGTGTATCATTCCTGCTCCTCTCTCGTTAATCAGAATTTAGGCATATGGCCAAATTTAGCTGCAGGGAAGCCTAGTAAATGTAATCTCCAGCTAGGTAACCATTGGCTGGGTAAGTCTGGGGTGTGATATTATTAAGAGAAGAAGAGGAGAGGTAATACTGGAGGACAGCTAGCAGCCACACGAAGGCTGGTGTGTGCTGCAGTCTTCTTCGGGAACCTTTTCACCCGCTTCTCCTCAGCTCACGAGCCCCCGCAGTCTCCCTTCCTGCTGACCCAGAACATCCTCGCAGTGTACCATGAATGCCCTCTCCGTATCCCACAAGACGAGGCTTCACAAAAGTGAAGACTGTGTTTGTTCTCTTCCCTATTTTATCCCCAGGCCCTGGCACGTTGCAGGTACTTAATTAATAGGTATAACAGTCGACAGACATGCTGATGTATGCCTGTAGTCCCAGCACTCTAGGAGGCTGAAGGCAGAGATCACAAGTTCAAGACTAACCTGGGTAACTCAGCGACTTAGTGAAAACCTGTCTCAAAACAAAAATAAAAGAGGACTAGCGATGTAGCTCAGTGTGAAGGCCCTGGGCTCCATCCCCAGTACCACCCAAAAAAAGTATAACTGTCCTCCTTTATCTTTACCTGTGGTTTCACATTCCACAGTTTTGGTTACCCATGGTTCCTGATAGCTTTATGTACAGTACAATACACAATTCTGAGAGAGGGAGAGAAAGAGCACAGTCACATGACTTCCATTACAGAATATTGTTATAATTCTATTTTCTGTTATTAGCTATTGTTCTCCATCTCCTACTGGGTCCGATTTATAAATTAAACTCTATCGTAGGTGTGTATATATACATACAGGGAAATTTCTTAGTATGTATATATAGGGTTCAGTCTTACCAGTTTCAGGAATCTAGGGGTGGAGGTCCTGGAAAATATCCATCCTCACTAAAAGGGGGACTCTTGTATTGGCTAAGTGAGTCAGTTTGCAAATGAACATATGAAAAGTAATCACTCTTCACCTCTGGCTTTCTCTGTCCTTCTCCCTCTTCTTCCTCTGGTTCTGTCCAGCTCTGCTAGGCCTTTTTATTTCCCCCAGCCTGACTCACTCTGGCCAAACTGGTGGTTTGGGCCCTTATGAGGGGTGCTTGTGGGAAGAGGGAAGAGAGAGTCGAGAAGTGGAAAGGAACAACTAGGGCACAGTTGCTGACTAACTGGACCACATGAGGGAAGTGGATAGGAAGGAAAGGTGCACTTTAGAAGTATAAGTATGGATTTTGTGGCATTAAAGTACCAGTAAAGGACATAAAAGTTTTGGAGAATTTTAAAGTTTGTTAAATAATGTTTCTATGACCCAGTCACTGCCTGGTACCTCAACAAGCTGTAGCCCAGAGAGAATGACCCAGAACACTGGAATAATGACTGGAACACTAGAATAAATCCTAGGAAACCTTCTTCACAATGATTTCTGTCACTTTTCTGACCCTACAGAAGAGTGAAATGTATGTGTGTGGTTCTCTGTCATTTTCAGGTAGCACTAAGCCTAGAAATCATGATCTCTGAATGGCCTCATGAGATATTTATATTCTTAATTCCATTTAAAAGTGCTGTTTCAACCTCTACTAGCATGTCTGGGATATTCTAGAAATGGTCAACTACTTTATTTTAGCTTTGGACCCTCACTCCGACTGCTAGACTCCTAGAACCTAATTTGAGGATTACTGGGCAACAGCTACACTCGTTGTAGTAGATTTTTCTTGGTTAGCATATTAACACTATAGGGACACGTTATCCCCCAAGACTGAAGGGCACTCTTCTCTTCATGAGGTCACCATTCCAATCACTCCTGTGATGCCTTTTTTAGGTGACTCAGGGCATGTATAGTCTTATTTCTGGGTTCCTCCTGTTGAAACGTAAGTTTTTAGGACTGACCCTTAGAAATCTCCCATACACAATCTCCCATGCTTTTTCCCCTACACTGCCTTGACAAAAACTGTCATTTAGCCCAGAAGTCACACTTTGAAGATGGCAGAAACACAGATGAAAGATACCTAAATCTTGGAACAGCATTTCGGGAAAGAGATGCCCATCAGCCCAGAAAACTAATTCACATTTAATGTGAGCAAGAAACAAACTTTTTCATGTTTGAGCACTTGAAGGTCTATTCGTTTAGTAGTCATCGGGGCTGGGGGTATAGCTCAGTGGCATAAGCACTTGCCTGGCAAGTGCAAGGTCCTGAGTTCGATCCCCGGTACCGGAAAAAAAAAAATGCATCGTTTAGTAGTCATCATTAAAATGATTGTAGGGATTAGAAAAAGACTGCCACCCCACCCCACCCCCAAAAAAGAAAGAAAAAAATAAACAGAGAACAGCCCTCTGGCATTGAGATGTGCCTTCCAGGACTAAATTCTCCATTTTAGAAGCCATCTAGATAATTAGGAGCTATCTGAAGTTAGAAACCTCTGGGATATTTCAGAGTTTGGCTAAGAAAGGGATTCCATCTACTAGGTGATACCCACTGTGACCAGAGAACAATTACTTACCAGGAGACTCTGATTGTTTATCAGTGCATCGGGTGTGGGGGACTATTCCCTGGAAATATCCTGGGATCCATCAAGGTCAATTACTGCAGGGAGTCTGGATGCTACAGAATTGTTTCATCTAAGGGCAAGAGTTATGCAGACTAGCACTTATTATTAGAATGCTGCCCACAAGCTAAGGGCCAAGGGTGAAGCTACCATACAGTTACTAGATTATCAGCGGAGGTTGATTTTTTGTGGAGCAGAGAAATTGCCTGAGGTGGAATCAGATCTAGCGTTTCTCATGAACCACAGTTTCCTAGCCAGGTGGCTATCAAAGCTATTTGTGTAGGCTATTGTCCTGTGGCTATGAAAGGAAGCTAACCTACCTTTCCAAGTGACCTGTCACCCACCTGGCCTCTTTCCTGCATATATGAGAATTACAATTAAAGTGTCCATGTCCCTGGTTATTCCAATAAGAGCAATAGCTGTCTATGCCTCTGGGTGTCACTGGGAAGAAACAGGGGACAGGGACTGTAAAAGAGGCTCATCCATGAGTCAACTGCAAAGGTTAGAAAAGATCAAGGAGCCAGGCTATCCAGGTCCTTCTACCACAGCAGCAGTTTTCAATCAAAGCAAGAAGAGAGAAGCACACCTAGGCAAACGCAGTGAAGAGGCCCAGGACCCTCCTGTCCGCTCTGTCTCTCATCCACATTGTGTTTCTCCCTAGCGCCCTTGGGCTCTGCAGGGCAGTCTAAAAACTACTTGTCCGAAGGCCCTTCCATTTGGACCAGCCAAAGTTTTAGCAGGAAGCAAGCTCCAATATGTGAGCTCCATGCCCAAAGGTAGCAGACTAGCAAATCTAAATGTGCAAATGTTAATATTGGACCATAAATACCTGCTGCTTACTTGATTTTTGCCTATTGAATAGCCAGTATCTGGCTTAGCATTCAGCATGGAGCAGATACTTAGTATCTAGAGAATAAAAGAATAAAAGAAGTTCAGCTTTTGTACTTTCATCAGAAATGGTTAGAGCAAACTGGCCACATAACACTTCAAGTTTACACAGCACTTCCTACTGTATTGTCTCATTCAGTCCTCAGATCCTGCTATGAGGGAAGCAAGACAGAGATCATATCCTTTAAGTAGAATCTGAATTGTGAAGAGGATGGGTGACATGGTCCAGACCACACAGCTCGTCAAATGCAGCTTCAGGTCTAGAACCACATCGTTGGTTCCATGTACCAATGTCTTTCTAACTCCCTGTACCACTGACATTATTTGATGCTGCCATCATCATACTAGTGATGATGATACCATAATGTTCATTAAGATCACAGCAGTTGGCAAAGCATATGCAGACTCCAGTCCCTGACCATAAGCACACATATGGATGGTTAGCTCACATGGCTGCAGGTTCTGCTTCTTTACGCTGAGAAACTGACTTTCTCCATGAATATAGATCACAAACCCCACAAAATTTAGTCTATTTATACCAGAGGTTACTGGGGGTAAAGAACATGGGGAGATCAGCACAAACTTGTTCTTGTAACCTAAAAACTGACTCCAAACGCAAATCTTACTTCACATGGAAAGATATATCTGAGAGTTGTTGCTCAATCTTAGAAGAGGAAGTGTGAGCTTGGAAACTATAGCTCCTCAGTCCTGGTATAAGCCATGAACTTTGTCCATATAATGCAGAGGTTGCTCATTTTGTGGTTAGTATTCCAAAGTTTAAAACCAGGCCTATCAGCAAATTTTGTAGACTGATCTGTTAAGACTTGCTACAACCTCTGGTGAATCAACTTCACCACAGACCTTCAAATCTTTCCCTAGGTCTCAGTCAGTCCCCAAGCATGACCTGGAAGCATGTGTACACAGTCTCATGTAAAAGAAAACAAACAGCCCCAGTTATGGTACTTTTTTTCTTCTACATTGCCCAATTTATTCTCCCTGTCCAAAGTAGATACCACCTTCCCTGTGAACCAACAAAGCTATGAGTGCATTTTTTGCTGGCAGGAAACTGAGCCCCAATAATATAGCAATATATAGTAATCGACCTTAAAAGTCTTTCCCTCTTTTGTTCTTCAAATGTCTCCTCAATTTACTTTTTCCATCTCACAGGTTAGATGAGGGCTGGAAAATGTGCACAAATCTGTTCCCTTCAAAGGGTGCAGACCAATGATTTATGAATAATAGGTCTAAAGAGTGCTGATCCAAGCTTCTCTGGATTGAGGGCTACATGACCATATATGAAGGATCCTCCAGCCCATCACAATACTGGAGCTTAGAGGAACAGAGTAATGATGGTCAGGGGATTCCTAGTTCTGCCTCTCTGATTTTTGTAACCATAAAATGTAACTACTCCCCTGCTCTGCTAATGTACGTATCTGAGCTTATCTCCAATAATACTGGCCAATTCTGCAATATTTTAAATGTATTTCCCCCTCTCTCTGGGCACCAACTTTTCACACCATTCACACAGCTCCTACAGAGCATCTGTCATATCAAGTACCAGAGAGAACATCACAGAAGGTGGCAACAGGTCTGGGAGACAGTGTGGGATGTGTGGAGACCTAGATGGCTGGAGGCCTGAGGTTCCCCGGCCAGTCATTAATTGTTTACTCCACAGCCATTTGGCATGTGTGTATTTCATGCAGAACACTAGGGTAGGAGCTGTCGGATACACAGAAGTGAAATAATTGGTGATAGCAGCAGCAAAAGCCCCACCCTTCTTTTATTGAGGAGGTCAGACAGATACTAAGAGATGATACCAAGAACAGTGTCCTAGGTCAATAACAAATACCCACCTATGCTATAAGGATCTATTCTACACACTGGGATACAGCAAAGCACAAAATAGACAAAAGTCTTTTCCCTTACAGAGAAAGCAGCCCAACCTGTGTTTCAAGCAAATTGCTATGCCTTCTCTGCCTCTCAATGCTTTGCAGATCTTACCTTTGAATGCATACAAAAGTGAAAGCCCTGGTCTTTTATGTTTAACTTTTACTTTTATTAAAATATTACTGAGTTTATGAAATTGTAAGTCAAGGCTTTTACATAACGATGACATTCTCTCCCTCCATCCTTACCATAATCTTCTGACATGTATTTTTCACATTTCTAAGGAAAGTGTTTATATTTCTACCAATTAATGCTTTGCAGTTTTAGATATATGTGGACTTTCTACCATGAAAGATGAAAGGTTTAAATCATTCATACACACACACACACACACACACGTTTTTCCTCTTCATTTGAGATTATTAAATCACAATTTGTGTTATTTTTATCATTTTGACTCCATAATAGTTTTCAAGGCTGATCTCTAGTGTATAATATACATTTCTTTTCCTGTAGTTTGTGTTTGTCTGTTTTCTCTGGTTGTCTTATTAGCTTAATGCTAGAGTCTGAATATCCCCAAATAATTCACAGTGGAACCGAGGCCCAATGTGATAGTGTTACTGGGTGGGGCCTTTAGAAGCTGATTAGATAAGTGCTCTGCCCTCTTGAATGGGATTAGTGTCACTGTAAAAGATTTGAGGAAACTAGCTAGTCTTTTTACTCTCTGTCACTACCACCATTGACAAGTCAACATTTGTCCCTTGTACCATGTGAGGAAACAGTAAGAAGGTGCTGGCTTTGAAAAAGACAGCCCCTACCAGACTGAATCTACTGATGCCTGGATCTTGGGTTTTCCAGTCTTCAAAACTCTGAAAAAAAATTAATTTCTGTTCTCTATAATAAAGCCTCCATCAGAATATTTCTCCACAATGTATTTAAACACCTCTGTACCCAAAAAAGGTAATATCTGTCCCTTTGGAAATGTCTCTCCTGAAGCTTCCCCTCCCCACCCTTTTGAATATGGACTAAAGCCCTCCGATCCTAGTCAGTAATCCTCATTCCTGTGGGACACATTTTCTAGCAGCTTCCTGATAAAGGGTATCTAGGAGGTCATTTGTGTGAGACTCGCATTTCAGAGCACTTATTCTACCTTCACACTTGAGATAGTTTTGCTGGATGTAGAACATTTCGTTCAAAAACATATTGCCTCCCAATTCTGCGCATATGTTTCATGGTCTTCTAACGTTTCGTCTCATTGACAAAAAGCCCATTGCCATGTTGACTATTGACTCATTCTTTTATATTCCCCTCACACAGCACTGGGGCTAACAATGGCTCTTCGAAAGCGTTATATTTTGTGTTAACACGGTGTGGTTTTTCTTTCATTTTGTTTAATAGTCCTCATTCTATGAAGGGCCTTCAGCAGGTCCTTTCAGTCTGGAAACACATATCTTTTTTGAAAATACCTTATTTTTTCTTTGTGTGTTTGTTTTTCAAAATGTTGCTCTCCTCATTTTCTCTCTCCTTTTCTTGATAAATTTAAAGCATATTTGGGATTTCCTAAACTTTGTTTTTCTCTTTCATTTCAATCTCTAAGTTCCTTTCACCTAATTCATTAAAGATTCTCTTTATTTTATCTTATAATTTTATCTTATAATATCAACTTTATCTTACATTTTTTGTTAGATTTCTTTGTTTTATCCTCTTTAATTTTTGAGATCTTCTTTTCTGAAATTCCTTGTTCTACATCTATTTTTATGGATATAGTATCTTGTCTTACCTCTTAAATCATTTTAATCATAAAGATGTCCCTTCTATATTAGGACTTATGCTTATTTTTTCTAAGTTCCTTCTGGTTTCCTTAATTCGAATCTTGTCTCATGTTAAAATCTTTCTTCCAATGTCTAATACCTTTGGCTGTTTACTTACATTCAAGAGCAAGATGCTCAAATCCTGGTTTTCTTTTCCACTGGTTGGCCTTACCTGGTCAACTGGGTGATTCATTAGTTAGAGAGACCCCAAATGTTAATACAGTTAGGTCATTAGGTAAATCAATTTTCTCCCAGAAGAATTCTTAAAGCTCCTGTCTTGGGAAGATAAACCTGACTGCACACATTCTGGAAAGCTGAATGGGAGGAAGGGGATATGGTTTCAAGTTTCAGTTAGTAAACTGGCCTTAACTCAATTCCATCTTCAGCTTTTCCTGGTAGCTCTGAATCCAGAAACTCTCAGGTCCAACTTCTCAGGAAAATAAAGCTTCATTCCTATAGTAGGGAGGCAGGCTGACACCCAGGTGTGCATACTTGGAAAGGGCATCTTACAGCTTTTATTGTATTACTCTAATGCAGAGCTCACATTAGAATCATAGAGAGAATATTTAAAAAACCTGATACCTGGGTGGTCTCCAGAACCATTGCAATCAAAGTCTCTGGGGATGAGGTCCTAACTTAGGTATTTTGAAAATCTCTCAAGAAAAACTGATGGATTCTGAGGATAAAATACCATGAGTCCAACAATTCCTTATAAAGATGTCTAACCATGTCTCTTGGGTCGCAGTAACAAAATATCATGGAATGGATGATAGAAACCAAGGAAAGCCATTTTCTCACAGTTCTATAGGCTAGAAGTCCAATGTCAAGGTTCCGGCCCATTTGGTTTCTAGTGAGGCCTCTCTGCTCGGATTTTGGGGGGCCACCCTCTGGTTGTGAATCACATGGCCTTTCTTCAGTGATGCACAGAGACAAAGTGAGTTGTCCAATACCTCCTGGCATAAGGAAACTCATCTTAGCAGGTGAAAAGCCCTGAGGGCCTCATTTAATCTTAGTGATCTCCTAAACATCCTATTTTCCTGTACAGTCACATTGGGAATGTGGCTTCAGCGTAGGACTTTAGGGTGCACAAAATTCAGTCCATAGCACACAGTCTATAAAAGAAGACTTCAGAGGAAACCATTAGCTCTGATTCCTTGTTCTTTTCTCAAACCACCTTGCTCCTTCTTGGTTTCAATTTTCTCTGCACTGCTAAGTCATTTGTCACTTGTCCACTGCTTTTCACCTTCCATGATTTGGTGGACACTGTTTGCCTTTCCCCCTAACTCTAGGCACATTTTGGTGGCTTTTGTGAGGTAACAGAAACAAATGCAAGGATTTGATCTGTAAATTTACCTGGTGCTCCTCATGCATGACACTTCTAAACCAGATTTTTTTTTTATTATGATTCTTTCCTAACTAATATTCTTCAACTTCTCCCTGGGACACATGGAAAGAACTTTTAAACTTTTTAACCAATGGACCTGGTGTAGCAGAGAATTATCATGTGTGTTCCCAAGTTTCTGGGAGGTAGTCCAAAAAAGTCAGCTATTTGCAAGAAATTTCTTTGAAATTTCAAGTTTTATTTTTTAAATATATGCAAATTTTGCCCCTATTCCATAATAGATCTGTTTACTTTAATATAAGAACATTATTTTAAATTATTTGGCACTTAAATTGCCTTGCTTCCCTTTCCTTCCCCCATCTTCAAGTAAAATTGATGTTTTAGAAGATGGATCATGTTTATCTCATTGCTTTGTATATCCATGAGACACACACTGCAATTTAATTTCAAAGTGCCTCGTTCTTACTGTGTAACCCACACCAAGCATAGTATATAGCCCTTAGGATGTACCTAACAAGTATTTGATGAATGAATTGAATGAAATAATCTTGAAGGAAGGGTATTATTTGGGTGCAGAATGGGTGACATGGTTATCCAGTAGATCATTTAGCTGAGTTCCAGAGGAAGGAATAGATACATTGTCTATTGAGCATGTGCTCTTAGTGATACGCTGGGGTGGGAGCTTTTCCAATTGCTCTTACGTCTAAAATTTTGTCCTGAGACTGCTGAGTAGCTGTGTCCTTTGTCAGTCTTGATATTGAAGCATCTGACTTGACCCATAACTCCACTGAACCTCCCAGAACCACTCTCTTATCTCTCCCTTACCCACCTCTCCTCATCCCTTACAGGGAAGGTACATCTGTGCCACATGTCCAAGATAATGCGAAAAGCTGCATTCTTGGAAGCAGAGTTGGTCCTATGCTGACGGAAAAGACAGATTCTTCAACTTCACACAGTTCAGGGACAGTCCCCTAACCCAAAGCAACCTCCTGATAAAGCAATCTTCCTCTTAATCACTATTATTTCCGTGTACAAAGGGCCTGGGAGGAATACCATAGAAAGTCTTTTCGCAACCCAGAGTGAAGAGATATAAAAGCAACTACTTTTCTGCTAGGAGCAACAGAACAATTAAAGGCCACTGAGAGAATTTCCTACTAGGGTTACCACAGACATTATCAACTTTCCAACATAGCTTTTAAAAAAGCACTAAACCGCTCCTAAGGAGCAAGGGCAGCTATCTGAGAGTCTTTGGGGGTTTTCTCTATGAGTCTTTTATTTTGTCCCCATATTTATGGTATAATCAATCCTCTGTACCTGTGGGTTCTCATCCTTGGAGTCAATCAATTAGAGATCAAAAGTATTCCGAAAAAAAGTATGTGAATAGTGAATGTGCACAAACTTTTTCCTTCATCATTAATCCCTCAAAAGTACAGTATAACAATTATGTATATAGATTATAGATTGTATTAGCTGCTATAAGTGATCTAGAGATAATTTTAAGTATGCAGTGTGCATGGGTTAGATATAAACATTATGCCATTTTATATAAGGGACTTGGGCATCACAGATTTTGACATCTATGGGGGGCGTTCCTGGATACTAAGTTCTCACTTTGTACTCCTTTTATACTCTTTCTCAATTTCTGCATCCTCCTTTCTCCAAAACTCTAAATGCCAAAAATAAATATGAGAGAGGTTGAATTAATCAGCTGGGAGAAAACATTCCAAATTTCTTGAGTAGAATTTCTGGAATTAGAGCTCATGGTAGGAAGCAAAGGATATCTGTAACAAAAATCTTTAGAATTAATAATAGATAACACACATTAATTCTTTCAATATTCACAACCCTATAGGTAGGTTTTATATTAGTCCCATTTTATGGACAGGTAACCTGAGGCCCAGAAGTCATGACTAGTACATTCTGGGGCTCGGTGTAAACTGTACCAGGTTCCAGAATGAGGCTCTTCCTTACTATTTACTTCATGAAGCAGAAATGCAGCCTTTATCTTTCTCAACAGCTTCCAGACTTGAACATTTCATATGCCAAGAAAATTTCAAAATAATTTGGGGAGGGTAGATCAATACAAGAGTGCCAATTTATATTTTGCCAAATAAGCACATTTTTAAAAATCCTATTATCACTATCATTTCATTTTTAAATGACTTGTTAACACCACAAAGTGAGACAAAAATAATATCAGGGTAAAAGCACAAACTCCAGTAGAATAAATTTAGACTTATGAGAAATGGTATATTTATTTGCCTTTATTTTCCCCACTTTGCTGAAGACAGTGAGAACCTGGGACCTGCTGTGTGACCACAGGTCAGTCGGGTGGATCTGCATTTTTTCAGGAGCCAGAACCAAAGCTCTGGGCCCACTTAGAGTCAGGGTGAGGGGCATAGACCCTCAGTTTCAATCCAAGGACTATTCCAAGGAAGGGAAACCTGTATGTGCCCTTTTGCCAGTGGATTCTCCATCTCACCCAGGACCCGTAGCTCAAAAATCTTCCTGGGCCAAGAGCAGTCAGCATGTGGAGGGAGGTGGGCAAGGAGATGGAGAAAGAGAAACCAAGTCAGTGAAGCCCTCATCCGAGTGTGCGGCAGAGGTCAAAGGTCTAAAGTGAAATGGGCGAGCGAGCGGCCCAAGAGAGCAGAGGACGAACACAATTTACTCAAAGTGATTGAGAAAACTGGGTCTTGCAGTTGTCATTCTTGGTGGATTAGTCCTTCCTCAATACCATTGTCATCAACAAGTGGTTATTTGGTAACTGAGGAGTTAAAGGTGAGGCTCCAGTCCTGACCATGTTAGCTCCCAAGTATTTTTCACATTTTTCCCAGCTGCCTTCTTGGCTTGGACCCCATCAGCAATTTGGTCAGCTGCAGAAATAGCTTTGCCCAGTGTCTTCATAGCCCATCCATCCTCCACTGGACCCAGGTTCCTGAAATGCACATCTGACCAGTGTTCCCTTCTTTCCACAGTCATCACCTCCTTTCCACATCTCCTCACTTGTCACCAAGCCACAGCACTCACAGTCCTCACAGTCCTCCATCACACACACACACACACACACACACACACACACACACACACACCTTCACAAAAACATAAGCCCAACATGCAGACACACACAGCAATACACACACACACGCACATGGAAACATGGCCCCAACATGCAGACACATGCACACAGGGTAACAATCATAGTGAGCCACACCATCCTCTACCCCTCCTTTCCATGTACTCAATTTTCCAAAGCAATGCTTCTCCTTCTAGATCACCCCATAAGCACCTCTGGGCCTTTGCTCATGCTCTCCTCTCTGTAGCCTGCCCCCTCTTTTTCCACCTAATTCTTATCTACTCTTTCAGAACTCACTAAGGTTTCAGTTTCTCAAGGTTCTACTCTGAGATCAACCTCTCACCTAGGCTGGGTAATGTGGATGTGCATGCCTGTTTCACTGTGACAGTCACCGTGCTACACTGAAATCATGTATCCACTGCCTCCCTCTGGCAGACAAGATCATAGTATACTTACGTTTTCAATGCCAGTACACACATGGTACAGAGCAGGAACTTAAATAACTTTTTAAAACTGTGTTCTTATATATAGACAGCCAGATGCAACATGATCTTTATTCTCAAAAGCTTCTAAGTTAGCGAGAGAGATGAAGCCCATAGGTATAAGGTAATCCTGTGCAGGATTCCAAACCACCTTGAGCCAGAATACACAGGAAAGTACATTCCAGGAATTAGTAAAAAGAAGAAAACAACGTGAGCTGATGTTGCTGAGAAAGGTTTTGGGGAGGCCCATGGAGGAAGAAACACATAGACATCTCCTTGGCTCACCAGGACTGGATCTTTCTAACCTCACTGCCCTGCATCTTGCCCCAGGCTTCTGCCAGGCTGGCCTTAAATCCTCAGCCAACTCAGGAGGATGCAAAACCCAACAGTGACAGCACTGGAAAGTTCCATGCTGACACTTAACAGCACAAGAATTTTTTGAAGGCAAAGTTAGATGAATGTAGTAGCTTTACTGTCTCTGGCAACTTTTAAAGAGAGAAAGAATTTGTGTTTATCTGCAGGCAGCCACGAAGGGACATAACTCTGCTGAGAGAGGGGCTGGGGCACAGAAAGGGGATCTGAGGTCCTGAGAAGCCTTTTGACTGATCTCTGAAGGACTGCCCAACACTTCAGAAGTTGACATCACCTCTAAAGATCTTAATGGGCAGATTGGGCCAAGATGAAGGACAGCCACCATGTCTTGCAGTAAGGATGTTGCTATGGCTGGATGTGGTTTGACTGTGTCCCCCAAGGTTACGTGTGTTGAAATTTAATCCCAACTGTGAGGGATTATAAGGAGGAAACTTAATTCAACTATGGTGTTTTAGATGGGACTTTGGGAAGTGATTAGGATTAGATTAGGGTGTAGTCCCCAGGACTGAATCTTATAAGGGGGAGAGAGATCAAACTGATGCATATACACACATGTGCCTCTCTCATATACACACATGTATCCTTGGGTCTCTGCCAGCAAAAAATCATCATCAGATGCAGGTCTTCAATGCTGGACTGAACCATGAGCCCAAATAAATGTCTTTTCTACTAAACTACCCTTTCTGTGGTACTGCATACCATAATAGAAAATAGACTGATACAGATGGGAAATAAAGGCAATGAGCTCCTACTCCGGGGATGCTGAATCAGTTAGAGGCTGAGTCCCCAAACCACAACCCAAAACCCACTTATTTATCATGAAGCACCAACACTGCAATTAAACCTGAATACTGAGGTTTTAACTTAGCAACTAAACTCTGCTTGGCTGCTGGTGACACTTGACTCACATGCCGACAGTGTGCCTGCCTGCTACAGTGTGAGTGCCATAGCTTCGCCACCACCATCGAGTCAATGCCGCAGATCTAAGACTCAGGCTAGCTGCAAACACACTGAAGGTTCCATAGCTGGAAGTCAGGGGTGCCGTTCAGTTCTTAAGCACTGTGACCCGAGCCTTCTGGGAGTACATGGCCTGGGAGCTGAAGGACCAGGAGAAATAAGGCAGAGCAGAGATGAGAAGGGACTTTGCAAAGTCAGGAAGGGGAACTGAAGTACCAATAGCCTGGATTCCTAGCCTCATGGGTCAGGAAATCCAGTTACAGCTGCTGCTCTAGGCATGGCGCTTCTTGGAATGGGTTTTCTGGAAATTTTTGAGCTTCTGAGACCATATCGAGTTTGTACCCCAGTGACGACAGACCAGCTGTTGTCCCACGCCCTCGCCTCCACCCCATGGTTGCTGTGCAATTGTCTGTATGTCCTGTTGCACTGGACTTTCCAGGGGAGCTGTGCAAAGATCAGGAGTGGCACCGAGTCACTCATGCTCTGGCTGATGCCCTCCCAAATTCACTTCAAGCCTTAGATTAGGGTCTGGTGAGACATAAGGGCAGGATGTAACCCCACACACTCTCTCCTCTGTACCCCAGTGGAGCACTGTCTTTGAACAGAAGAAAAGACGTCTCAGTTTAGCAGCTCCCTGTGATCCACTTTCTTCCACAAATGTATCTCATTAGTCTTAGGCTTTTTATTATTTGGTCCCTCTTGCTCAAATACCAGAGCCAGCTACCCGCCCTCCCTTTGGTATTTAAATAAGGTTGCAAGAACCACAGCTGGGTGAACCCAAAGGAGGCAGGAGATTAAAAAAAAAAAAGAAGTGGGGGACAATCCTACTCCATCCAGCAGCACTAACATGCACCTTTTCCCTCCCAGGAAGTTGTTGCCTGAAGCTTCCTCAGTATGTTTGATGCAAGAAAGCCGTCCTCCAGAGAAATGCCCAGGATAACAGGGATGTGTGAGGCTGTGCACCGAGATGGATGACTCTCCGAGCCCGTCCGCAGTAAGTGCTTTGAGCATTTTCTTGGCTCTAACTTCTCTCCTCTCCTCTCTTCTCCTCTCCCTCCCACTCCTTTCCACCCAATCTCAGGCCAGGGCCACAGGCCACAATCTGTATGCACAACCTTTCCTCAGCCCTGGGTGTAAAAAGGATGAATTGCCTCCTTGATCTCAACGTGATGGCCCCGTCCAAGCACCCTTCACCTGCTGGGTACATAATTGAAGTGTGATCTCCGAGTCTGCAGCTGTCACGGAGAAATCGACAAAGCAAGAAGCAGCTCCAGCACGTGCCGGACTCTCCTTAGCTTCCTTGAGCACACGAGAATGTAATTTTCCACACCCTGCACAAGGGGACAGCCTCATAGCATTCTCAGTCACAGAAATGCCCTTCAACTCAGAATGAAAAATTAGCAAAGACGTCCCCAGATTTGCCTTCAGCTGCCCCTTGCCTCTGTTCCTGCCTGGGAAGATTCTGGAAGGCTGGTAAGCAGAGGCCAGTCTTGCTTTCTTAGTCTAGAAGAAATCTTCAGCAGTTTTCACACTGGCCTGTCCTCAGGTTTCCCCACCTGTGCTGCTGTTACTATGGCAACAAATAAACAAGTAAATAAATAAAAATAAGTGAAGCATTTCCCCAAATCACAAGAGACAGGCTTCCCCCATTCCCTCTGTACCCACCTTCCCTTCTCCTACAGCTAAATTCCAGGGCTTTCCTGCCCATCCTCTGCCCAAATTCCCAACCAGTCCAAACTGAAACAGGACATTTGTAAAGTGGCTCAGTCTCTTTCCCCCAATGCAGAGGTTTTTACCTTGGTCCCAAGTCCTAAATCCAACAACGGATGCATACAAGGGTTCATTTGACCTCCTTCCATCTTGGAGTCTTCCTAGAGCCTCAAGAGTCAGCTGATCCCCACTGTCATCCACAGCAGCAGCTGACCCAGGGCCCAGCTCAACCACTTCCTAGGTTTTCACCTGTCCCCAGCCTCTGCACTCCCAAAAGAAGGCTCTAAAGCCAGACCACAACTCCTCCCTAAACAGCTGCGCCTGAAGATTATTTAAGCTCAGTTTCCTTTCTCTGCTCCTCTACAAGGGTGGCTTTCATGCCAGGCATGGTCATGTCCCTCTCCCTGCTTGCTGGGAGACTAAATGAGATAATTTGGGCACAACTCCTATAAATGAGAGTGCTGGGCATTGATATGCATGGTCACTAGCCCATCATATCTCTGCTCTTTTATCCTTTTTGCTTCTTTCATCCTGATAATATGAAAGCATTTTAAACCAAGAGGAAGCAAAAGGTACTCTGACGTGTGTATAACTCAAATGTTTTAGCCCATGGGGATAAGTACACATTGATATTCAATGTACAAATAGCAATGATCCTGAGTCCTAGCCTGCTTAACCAGAGGACATCTCATCTTTTCTGAGTCCCCAAATACTCCTAAGGTCCATGGGTGTCGCAACCACATGTCTAGTACTTTCAAGTTCCAAGAGGTACCCATCACACCATGCCCTATTGGGTTAATATCCTAGAACAGCAAACTTGCAAACAACAACTGGGTCCTCCTCAAAGTTCACTGGTGAGGATGAATTGAGACAGCGTGGAGACCCCTCGACATGATCCATATTTGGTGAAAACAGAATAGCACTTTTGTGCTGGGATTTAGTTCTAAAATCTTCCCAATCCTACATGCCCAGAGTCAAGGATCTCCCTTTCTGAATGGGTAGTCAAGATTCGGAATTCTGTGCCTTTTGTGCTCATTGTTTATAGCAGGATAGGCTGTGCCTCTGTTTCCACACCCAAGGAAAAGATTAAACCTCATTCTCTGTGTCTTCCCTTCTCTGCTTCTATTTTTCTGAAAACAACTCCCAACTCTTTTGCCTCCTCACCAACATTTCTAGATATATACTAACATCATTGTTTGTATCAGACAAAGAATTCAGGCAAAGTAAAATAAAACATTTACCATTCAACCTCTTTGAGACCCTCTAAAGTCCCCCTAAGAACAAATCTACCACCATCTCTAACCAAAAATGTCCCTGTGTTGGTTTGAGGCTTATTGTGCAAGGTGAAACAATATAATACAGGACACATACTTTATATGATTATTTATAATAGTCACCCAAAGAACAATATACAAGAGAGTGCAGGAAACCTGTCCATACACTAAGACCAAGGAATCTACCGAGGGCCTGTATCCCACAGAAATGTCCTGTATGAGTCCAATTTAAGACCTAGAGCTCATAACAATGCCTCCCATAAGTCCACCTGGAGGCCCAGAGCCTGTACAATATCTCCTGCAGGCCTGTTTCACGGATCTGCACTGGAAAGGCCCAAAGGTCAGTGGTGGAACCTAGGAAGTCGGTGCCAGCAGGATGAAGGATCTGTGCCAGCAGGCTGAGGGATGTGCACTGGAGCCAGTCAGTGACGCTCAGAAGAACCAGAGCTCCCCTGAAAGGTACCACAGCCATCCTCAGCAACAGTGAGGCCCCGAGCTCCTCCAATGATCAAGATGACCAAGTTCCCAACAGGGGCGCCAAGGCAGCAATCTTCTCTAGGAGACCAGTAGTGCACCATCTTCCCCTCTGGAGCCAGGAAGCGGTGCTCAAAGTGAGGATCAGAGCCCCCCCACCAAAGTGAACCAAAGCCATTCTCAGTTCCGACGAGGTCCCGAGCTCCTCAGAGGATGAAAACAGCCAAGTTCACCAGGAAAGCCGGCACGACGAGCTCCTCCAACAGAACCAACAGCTCCTTACCGCGTCCGCCAGCTCCAACAGCCTTTCTCTGCTCCTAACAGCCCCAGCTTCTCCTTCTCCAGTTCTGCGTCTTATGCTGCTGGCAGCAATCCCCAGGTGCACCTCCCACACCCAGCACCACGCTTACTCAGTTTAGCTGGGGGTTATAAATTGACCACCGGTTATCAATCCACTGCAGTCCCAAAAATGAATGCATGTTTTTTCATGCTTTGCCTTTACATTAAGCCAACACAGTTCTCTCAGCATGGGTGGATGCTGCTCTGCATAAGCAAAGAGGCCATCCAAGAGCTCTCGCAGAACAAAGGATTGATCTTCCCAAAAGGAATATTAAGATTTTTAGCTCTAACTAGAAAAAAACATCATGCCATTTTCCACTGGAAAATTTTCGGCCTCTACACATCAAATTGCAAATAGGGCCAGGGTACTCAGTTCCATGTGACACTTATAAATTTGGAGACTATGAATCAGAGGTATGGGTGGAAAGGGTACTACTGAGAATATCTGAGCCTCAGACCCAGCTCTAACCCTGATTAGCTCTCATTTGAGTGTACCTGGCTAGATTTCTAAGCATCACCTAGCTCTGATATTCTACATTGCACACAGTCATGATTGGTAATCATGACTGAGACAAGATTCGGTCTTGACACCAGTGTCTGAAGCACATATAGGACAGCACTGGCATTCTTTCCCTAGGCAGTAACTGTCCTCTATTTTTGGAGAGGATCATAGCAGGACATCAGTGAGACAACAAACATATATGAATCATGTGCAGCATGCCAGACCGCATGGTGGGTGCTGGGGTACAAGATGACTATATTAATTAGCTTTCCATCACTATAACAAAATAATCTGAGATAACTAACTTATCAAGGGTAAAGGTTTGTCTTGGCTCATAATTTCAGAGGTTTCAGTCCATGATAGGGTGGACCCATTGCTTTTAGGTCTGTGATGAAGTGGTACATCACGGTAGGACCATGCATGCCACAAAACCACTTACATCCTAAGGTAGGTAGCAAAGAGTGAGGAGGGGGCTAGAGTCACCCAACCCCCTCAGGAGCACACCCTCAATGCCTAAAGAGCTCACAGAGGACTCTGAATTTAAAAGTTCTCCCCTTTTCTGATATGGCGACCCTGAAACCAAGTTTTAATACACAGGCCTTTCAGGGTCATTCAAGATCCAAACTCTAGCAGCCACCAAAAAAAGGATTTTGACCTGATTGTCATGGAAGTGACAAAGAAGCTATGGTCTTCGTGGGTCTTTTAATTGGTAGGAATTACTTACACTAAAGACATACATAAAGATTATGAACTGAATTGTGTCCTCTTCACCCCAACTCATATGGTGAAGCCTTAACCTCCAATGTGGCTATATTTGGAGATAATACCTTCAGGGAGGTACTGGATGTTAAATGAGGTCAGAAGGTAGGGACCCAATTCAATAGTGTTAGTACACTTAGAAGAAAAGAAGAAAGATCAGGACTCTCTTTCACCACATATACAAAGAGAAGGCAGACATCTACAAGACAGAAAGAGAAAAATCTGGTTTCTCCCCAGAAACCAAATTTTCCAGCACCTTAATATGGACACCTAGCCTCTAGAAATATAAGGATATGTGTCTTTTCTTTAAATGCCAACTGTGGTATTGTGTTATGGCAGCCTGAGC
Organism: Dinomys branickii; assembly: GCA_004027595.1. Lineage (NCBI taxonomy): Eukaryota > Metazoa > Chordata > Mammalia > Rodentia > Dinomyidae > Dinomys > Dinomys branickii. Next base: position 39,003 of record PVLD010004837.1, on the reverse strand, counting down.
TCACTGATAAGTCATACTTCATAAAATCCAATGCAGAAGGGTTGATTTTACAACAGCCCTTTATTTTATTTACTATTTTAAAAAAGAAGAAGAAACATTGTCTATTAAATACAATACTTCTTAGACTTCCGGGAAGATGGCGATCAGGTAAGCAGCAGAGAAAGATTCCCCCAGAGGGTCACCACCCAGATACTGCAAGAGAGCAACATGAGAAAGACAAGAAGGAGAGAAATGGGTCCCCTGTACCCAGAAAGGATCTGAAATGAAAATTGAAGCCCTTAGAAAGACCAAACAAGACCTCTCCTGGAGGAAAGGCTCAGAGGACCGCCATGGTGCAGTCAGAGGACAAGGAGGCGGAGAAGGAGGGAATCACCACTCGAAACACACCCTTGGCTGATGGGAGCCTTCCAACTCGGCCAGGGGAGAGCAGAGTTCCAAGAGCTGGTCCAGGACCAAAGAGGAGAAAGCACAGCCCAGAATAGAGGCAGCAGCATTCAGGAGATGTCGAACCCAGTGTGAGGATGACAAGTTACAACAGCCACTAAAACAGAATCCCTACTCTGCAGCAACCTTTCTAATCAGTGCCTAGAGACAAGGCAGAGCCAAAGCAACCAGTACACAGCCCACCACAGCCAACTCTACACCTGCCCCAAGGCTGTGGCCTCCTACCTCTCCACTGTGTGAGCAACTACCAGCAGAGAGTAGCAGAGAACAGCGGCAGCAACCCCAGGGTCACAGCAATTCCCAGGGATCCAGCCAAAGAACAAACAGGAACTGGAGCACAACAGTAAGAGAGAGCTGCAGATGGAAGTGGACCACACGGTCCCATGCCCTTCTCACTCCAACATCAAGCAGGAAGCACGAGCTGAGTTACCAGGCTTCAGCTTCAACTCTGAACTCCCTCTGTGAGCACTTTGCCTCGTGGTGGCCCACACACTCAATATGTGTTCCTGAAAGAAATGGGATGAGTCCATGGGCTTCAGGACTCACCCTAAACTACTAATATGAGCACCAAGAGGGGCTTCATTCTGCTTGCATACATGACCCTTGTATGAACACATAGCAACAAATTACATGAAAAGCAGCAGTCCTGGAGTCCGAGAGACAACAGCATACTCTACACAGTAGATCCAAGAAAATCCTCCAATTCTTTTCTGGAGCTAATAACTAAACTTAGTACATACCCTGGACTACCACAGTGAGCATGGGTGGGGGAGACCTCATGCCACTTGTGCCCAGCTGCAAGGGGGCTGGGGACTGTAACACTAGAGATCAAGAGGTGGGAGGAGGTGAAGACCTGGAACTAGGGTGCAGACCCAGTTCTCTAGCTGGGTGGGGATAACCTCCAAAGAGTCATAGGTGGCCTGCAGGGGGACACTGTTGGCCTATAAGGGGACCCCAGGGGCCTTGACAGGGAGCTCAGTAGCCTGAGGGGGGAGGAGGCTCCCTCCAGGTTACATGAGAACCCTGACGACCTGGACTGGGCCTATGGCAGCATGGCAACAGGGCAGAGTCCAGCCGTCTGCTGGGGGCAACCCCATGGACTTTACCAGGCCCCTGGCAAAGCTTTGCCAGGTCAGAGCCCAGCAGTCTGCTCGGGCAACCCTGAGGACTCAATCAGATCTCCAGACACACTGTATGGAGGCAAAGCCTGGCAGTTTGCTGGGTAACCCCGCCAACTTGACTGGACTCCCAGTGACCTTGAGGGCTTGTCAATGGGATTTGACCATAGTGAACCTGGTTCTCTGCCTATCTACTATCTTTGAGCATGTGTGCTTTTCACCTCCTGCCATAGCAATTTGTGTACACCCATATTTGTTACAGCATAATTTCAAGCAGCCTGTCTCTTCCCAATATGAGAGCCCAAGGGAGTAAATAAACCCAAAAGTACAGTTATTATCAGAGGGAAGATGACTGATTGGGTGGTAGAACAAAGGAGATGAGGGTGGAGAGAATTGATTAATCGAACAAGCCATCATCTGTATAACTAAGTAACAAATGTTAAGATTACATGTAATACAGCGTCCAGTGTTAATTCTCTACTATATTTTCTATAATTTGGTATTTCCTGTATTGTTTTTGTGTTAACAAATGTGAAAATAACATTATGTAATACAGCATCCAGCGCTAACTCCCTACTATCTTCTCTATAATTTTGTATTTCCTGTATTGTTTTTGTGTTATTCTGGTTTGTACGTCTCCATTCTTTCGTATTTAAAATAAAACCATAAAATATCACAGCAAAAATAAATAAATAAACAAACACTTCTTACCGTGTTTAGGCCTAGACTTGCGGTTCTTAGAACTTCTATATCTATTTAGAATCAAGACTCTTTCAGAATTATTTAAATGTACTTCTGTTGGTCTTATGCAGGTTAAAAAAAAAAAGAAAAAGAAAAGCAAAATAAATTGACTGTGTCATTCCTCAAACTTCTTAACCAGAGTCCAGCTCTTCTGAATCACTTCCCAGCTCAGGGTTGAAGACGGTGCCGGGGAGAGGTGATGGCTGGAGCGCGTTTCTTAAAAGCCCCACCGCTGCCTCCACGGCTTTCCTCCAAGGCCGTCATGCAAGATGGCTATTGCTGCGCCCGCGCTTGCCCTGTAATCATCACCCATTTCATACCAGTGTCAGCCATAAAACGTACCCTCAGCTTCCTTCACGTAGGAGTCTCTTTCTTAGGTCCCTGTATTAGTTTGCTAAGGCTACCGTAACAAAAACCACAGACTGGATGGCTCAAAAACAGATTTTTATTTTCTTATATTTCTAGAGCTTGAAAGTGCCAGGACAAGATGAGGACAGGTTTGGTTGCTCCTGAGGGCTCTCTCCTGGCCTCGTGGATGGCCACTTTCTTGCTCTGCCCTCACGGGGCTTTTCGTCTCTGCCACACATCCTTGGTGTCGTGTTTCTTCCTTTTATAAGGACCATTAGCCCTACTGAGTTACAATCCAACCTCTTTTGACTCCCCAAAGTCTCTATCTCCAAATACAATTACATTGTGGATTCAGGATTCCATGTATGAATTGGAGGTGGGTGAAAAAATTCAGTATAAAAGTCTTATAAAGCATTTTTCTCTTACTTTGCAAGGAAATGTTGAAATAATAGTCTTTCCAATGACTAAAAATTGCTTTGCTTGTTAATATCAGACTGACACTCTACTATACTGTTTCCTTTCTACATAAATCTTTTCAGTGCTGAATCAGAGTGACCATTTTGAAGGAATTTTAAATATAAATTAAACGCCACACATATAATGTCAGTCACACACCTGACTAGGTCTATGGCTCCTCAGACCATGATAATGTAGCAGAAAATGCTCCCTCTCCTGCCAGTATATTTCAGCTTCTTAGTTGCCCTGGTAATATTTCCTGTTCCAGTTCTGGTTACTTCTTTCTCCTAAAAATGGCTGGTCAGTGTGATGCATACTTGGTCACTAAGATGATGCACATGGTATAAACCAATCCCCAATTGACAAGCCATTCTGCCTCTGCACTTCCTGCTTGCTTATACAGTATAAGCCATAGACCATCAGAGATTGGGGCCTGATATCCTGAGAATGATCCTGATCAGTGCCCATTGACATAAATAAATCTGCCTCCAAATCCTGAGTGTCATTTTTGTGTTTCTCCTTGTCATTACAATAAAAGCAGTTAAGGTTACTATCAGCCCACACTGTAAGACATCATTGATAGTAAGACACATCACAGGCTCAGAAATGCTAAGTGTGGAGAAAAGTAGCTGAGTGTTAGATGAAATATGGTAAAATAAGATTAGTTATTTACTATGTGCTTATTATGCAGTTTGGGCTTTAATAAATTATTTTTATATAACATATCAACAATTTGCAATACACAACAGAGAGAGAATTTACCCAAGATTTCAATGAAAATTTGGACGATTCATCTATCTTTCTTTAACTATCTGGATAATAAACCCCTCACTATATGGAACAGTTATATTCAAATGTATTTAAAATGATATTGGAGGGCTGGGGATAGAGCTCAGGGGCATAAGCACTGCCCAGTGAGTGCAAGGTCCTCAGTTTGATCCCCAGTACCGCAAAAAATGATAATAATAATAAAATAGAATGATATTGGATATGTTCAAAGCCAGCATTGCTATAATTAAATATTATAAATTATGATGAAATTCCTTCTCTGTTCCATCTTGCAGATTATTTATATCATATGTAGAAGGGAAATCACAGAAATTTCGAACTGCATAACCATTTCAGGGCCATCCTGTGCAGTATTAAGTGATTAACTATGAGTGCATAGAGAATGGTGAGGGTAAAGAAAGTTAGCCTGAGAAGGATTTGTCAAGTTGAGAACTGCAAGATGAGCTACAACATAACCAGGGAAGAGTGCGCCAAAGGGAAGGAACAACATGCAGAGGGGCCAAGAGCCAGAGCCAGGAAGGAGGAGGCTGATGACTTTAAAGTGAGGATGTGGGAGAGGATGGCATGATGAGGGGTGGAGATGCAGGCAGAGGCCTGGACCTGGACCTCTGCCGCCTCGGACCATGTTTCAATATATCATAGGGTATAATATGGTCATTTTCTATAACTACGAAAGATTACAAATAATCTAAATGTTTTGTCAATAAAGGACTGGTTAAATAAACTTCTGTCCACTCAAAACAAGAATTTCTTGAATGGTGCAAAAAATGAAACATTGAACTCTTTATTGACATGTAGTAAGTTCAGAGATATGCAGTACTGAGTGCAAGATGGAAAAGTACTAGATGCAAAATACTGTGGTATGATATAATACGTCTTTATAAAAGGAGGAAAATTAACTTACATGTGCTTATATGTACCAGACTATTTCTAGCAGGATACAAGAAAGTAGAAAAGTTAGTTCCCTACAGTGAGAGCCACCGATATCTGGGGGCAGGGATGGGAGAGAGAATTTCTATGACCTGCCCTTTGTGATCTTTCCAATCTTGAATCTTGCAAATGTAGTGCTTATTAGGAGGAGGAAAAAAAAAGGAGGCAATGGAGGAAGAGGGGAGAAAGATGCTTTGTGAGTGAGGGCAGCTTATCTGGGTCTATGGTTGCGTTTTTGGAAAGACTTGGATATGCACAAATAAAAATACAGGTCTCTGTGTTCCTTCCAATTTCTTCAGGATTCTGCCTGCCTGATACTGTTCTCTGTCATTTCACGAGGGGAAGATATTCAAGAAGGATCATAAAATTTTCAGGGACAGGGACTTTAAGGTGAGAGTTCAGGATCTCTACCAGGCCTCACATGTTGGACACGGCAAAGGGCGTCTTCATTCCAGCACCATATTTTCCAGCTCACATCTCCAACACACACACACAAGAAAAACAAACCCCAAACAGCTGAGGAACTTCTCTAATTTTGCCAGTTCAGCTCAGTGCCTTCTTAGAATTTTGTTTTGTTTTGTTTTTGTGGTTAAAACGACTCACACGGGCACCAGAGGGAAGGCTCTACAAGCTGACAGCTCATGATCCATTAGTGAGTTGTGAAATAAATTCAGTGGATCCAACTAGACTGTTTAAAAGAGAGTGAATTTTTTTATAAAATCAGAGTGTATCTTACACTAACAAGGGTAAGTACTGTTCCCTGAAGACGTTCCACTTCAAACGTGTGCGGAAAGTGGATCATGAAGTAAAATACGCTTCTCAATGTGGGTTGCAGCCCTAAGTGTTGGGCAGCCAATGGTTCAGAGAACTGAGTGAATAAAAGATTGTGGGGTCAAAATCTGGCTCAAATTGCACTTCTGTGATTTTTCTCTCCCCCTGGGTTATGTAACCTCCTGTCATGATAAGCTGGTGACAGTAGCAATGCATACTTCATTTAAGGTACTCTGCTCAACAACTGAAAATTAGGTGCCATCACTACCACCATGAAAGACGTCTTTCATCCTTCTCCAACTCCCTCTGGCACAGAGGCAGACCATAAGCTTGGCTGTGATCTGGCTGAAAGCTAAAGAAGGGGGCTAAGGGAAGGCCGTTCCCCTCCCTCAGAGCTCCTGTCTGGTGGCTGTTCCTTAACCTGGGAGGCCCAGACAGCCTTGGCCTCCACAGTTTCCTGCCTCTTCTCTAGCAAAGAATCTGTGCGACCACTAAGCACATCTCGATTCAGCAGAGTAACATGACTTTGCTCTCGTAAGATATTTGTTATTCCCTCCCTTTCAGCACCAGTACCAGGGAAATGGACGTCCCCAGCTGCTATAATTCCTTCATGATAAGTTTAAATAAGGAGATGATGAAGAAAAAGACAGCAGCTGATTTGTGGCTTGAAAGAATATATGCATATCCTGGACAAAATTAAAGATGGTAAGTCAATAACTAGGAAGTAAAGAAAATGCTTCCTATGGGAGCTTTGGACCAGAAGACTTCTCCTGACTCACAGTGTCTGCCTGGGAACAATAGTGAGGGTTGGTGTTGAATCTCCTTGCCAGATAAAAATCCCAAACCCCACTTTCCTTCATTTCATGCTTCCCAAAACAGGGGCCCACACTGTGTCCCCATCCAAAGCACAGTCAAGGAGAGTTAGACATAGCAGTCAAGACCCTCAGGATGCTGGGGCGCCACTAGATGCCTCCCATTGGGTAAAGACCATAACCAATGCCTTCGGGCAAGAAGCACAAGAATGGTCTCACCCATGTGTGGCTTGGCTTACAGAACTGAGTGTGGGATCCAAGAGTGACTACCTGTTGTTAAAGGTGCTCATAAGAACCAGGGCCAAGGTCTCAAGCAGCTGCTTCTTCTGCCTTTCTTTCCATGCTCCCTTACCTGTCTTAGTTTGCTTGGGCTGTTATCACAAACTCCATAGACTGGGTGATTTCAGCAACAGCCATGTACGTCTCACAGTTCTGGAGGCTGGCAAGCCCAGGGTCAAGATGTCAGTAGGTTGGGTCCTGGTGAGAGCTCTCTGCCTGGCTTGCAGATGGCCAACTTCTCCCTGTGTCCTTACACGGCCAATTGAGAGTTGTGGTTTTTCTTTCCCCTCTTATAAGGACTCAGATTTCATCACAGAAACCTCACCCCCATGACATCATCTAAGACTAATTATTTCTCAAAAGTTCAAACTCCAAATCCCATGATATTGGAGGTAGAATTCTGAGAGGAGCATAAACAAGTGGCCTAACAAAGAGAAGAAAAAGGACGTTCCATGTGTGTAGGCTTTGACGGTGGAACAGGCTGTGTGTGGAGAAGAAATTTGGTCAGTTTAATTTTTGTTTATCCCCATGGGACACAGCCCTAGGGATTTCATACCTGGTCCAGGGAGAAAACACCCAGAAGCTGACAGAGGGCACACTCTGTGTTCTGTAAAGCTTGTCACCTTTAATGGCCTGATGGAAAGAGGGTGACAGAGATAGATCAGGATGATATGGCGGATTACTTACTGGATTGCCATTATCATTAACAGCCTTAATTAGTCTATAATATACTGTACCTCAGAAGCAAGTGCCACTGTTGGAAATGTAAGCCAGGCTAGCAACTAAGTAGACAAGAGCACGGAAGTAGAAGTTTATGGCTACTCAGACCCTCACAGAAGGCTAGCGGGACCTAGGAATTCAAGGCACTCATGAAAGTTTACAATTTAGAGCTGAGCTTCAAGGCACAAACTGTGCTCCTAGACCCTTGCTCTCTTTTCTGTCCCTGTTCTCCCTCACCTCTCTGACCTGCAATCCCCGCTCCTGTGGCATTTACTGTCCGTAATGATGGCACCGCCTGCGTATCCATGTCACTTCAAGAATTCTCAAGCATGTCTACATTTATTTCTTCCTCCCAGTAACTCCGTGGGGCTTGTGGGAGCTTATCTCATGATTAGAGGAAATAGACATGTACAGTCATTGAATAAATGAAAGTGAAGACCTAATTCCCTACCCAGTGTCTATTCTGTAGTCATACACACACGTGTGCACACACAGACACGCCTATACATATGCCCACGAATGTACTCTCACACTCACGCCTATACTCAAAAAGACACCATTCTTGCAACAACTTATATGAGATGCGCTCAAAAATATGGTTACATAAAAAATATTTATCACAAAACATACACATTGCCATGAACTTCCCTCAAGATATTCTCCCTTTCTTTGAAGATCTCTATCTCATCATTCTTGCCACATTTAGAAGCAGTTCTGGAAGCTGCTTTCATTTCTTTACTTGCAGTGTTGGGGCTGCTTTGATATCCTGAACTGGTTCAAAACATTTACTTTTCACAGTCATTTTGACTTTGGGGAAGAGGCAGAGTCGCTTGGGACCACATTCAGTGACTAGTGTAGATGAGGCATCCTGCAATGTTTTTAGAAGCCTACATTCCCACTGGATGATGCCAGGAAGGCAGTCACCATATTTTTATCAGACCTTTTAGAGCTTGTCTTAAATCAAGACACTCATGAAAGTGGACTTCCAGAGCTACCTCAGAAAGCAGCAAGAGCAATGGGATAAGTGTGTGAAGCAAAGGGCATTATTCTGAGAGGAATGGATAGCAGTGTGTCTTTTGCTGTAAAAAAAGTTTTAATTAAATGTTCACCATATTTTTTGATCATCCATGTACTCACACATCACACACATCACAACTGTCCTGCTGGTCACAGATTTGATTTCCATTCCCAACAGTATCAAACAACCCTTAAAAAATAAAATGAGTCACTTCTCTTTCTCCAACTCTAACTAATTTTAGAGTGACATGCAATTTAAGATTTGGCTATTTTGCTTGGGATCACAGTCAAGGGACACCATTAAGAATTGTCTCTGATGAGTTCTATTGTGTTCGCCTTCTCAAGAGGAAATTCTCCCATACTTCAGTGACGCTTGATGAGAGACTTTTCCATCTCATTCTATTCCTATATTCTGGGGACTGAAGGGGGAATTATTCAAGGTTTGGGTTCCTGTGTTCATCTATCCTTAATCCTGTTCAAGAGGAAGAAACATGAACCTGACTGGGCTCTGTCTACAGAGGCTGACTAGGGTATGAGCACGAGTGGGTGAGTTCACTGTGCATGAACACAGTGGGTCCATGTGGTCTGTGTGCCCAGATCTCAGAACCCCAGTCAAATCATGAGAAGACATCAGGCAGACCCAAATGGGGAGGCTCCTACTAACCATAACTTCTAAAGCTATAAGGCCATGAGAAATGAGAAATCTGGAAAACCATCACAGACTGGAGGAAAGTAAGGAGATGTGACAACTAAATGCCCCATGGGACACTGGAGTAGGTCCTGGGACAAAAAAAAAATGCTAGAAGAAGAGCTGGCAAAGTGTAACATCAACACTTTTGTTAATAGTATGTACCAGTGTGAATTTCCGCACTCTGGCAATGGTGAGATAGGTGTGTAGGAAGTTAAGGGAAGTGGATTAAGGCTGTATGGGAATTTCCTGCATCACTTCAGCAACTTTTCTGAAAATCTAAAATTATTTCCAAATAAAATGTGTACCTAAAGTCAGGGAGACCCAGTGGGTATTAACACCAAGCAGCTTGTTACATGTTCACGTAGCCTTGTGAAACTGACAATTACATGTGACAGAAGCATGCCCAATGCACATATATCTGAGCCTAGGGAGGCGATTATCTGTTCAGTGAGGGTTTGTGCTGCAGTAATGCATTTGGTGGTACTGTCTGTTTTTTGGCCATAAGCCTGCCAAATAAGTTCATGATTATAATCTTCCAAATCAATGACATGTTATCCACACACATAAATGGAGAAAAGAGCTTTATTCTAAAATCTGTGTAAAAATGAGCCTAGTAAAATAAATTAGCATGTTACATTTTAATATGTTGATATTTAGTAAGAAATCCGTTGAAGTTATGTTTTTCTCTTCCATCTATAAAAATATTTTTAATGGAATCTAGATCACTTTGGAGAGAGAAGACCTGAGGCCTACAGAACAGTTTGACATTCCTGTTGCAATCCTCTGATTTTATAGATGCACGGAGATGCACAGTCACTGCAGGACAGTTTCCTCCTCTCTCAAATAAGACAATCACTTTTCAGTCCTAAGCCATAACATCTCACTTTTCCATTTGAAACCTTCCAGTGGCCTCTCACCTCATTAGAAGAAAACCCAAACCCCTGTGTCTTGGTTACTTTTCTCTCGTTGCTGAGACAAAATACCCAACGCCCAAAATGAAGGAAGGTTTATTTGGCTTACAGTTTATGGAGTTTTCAGTCCATACTTGGCTGGCTCAGAGGCAGAGTGGCACATGGCAAAGGGCAAATGTTCATGGCAGCAGAGCATAGCAAAAGCAACCAGCAAAAGGGAGAAATGTCAGGCAAGCAGCCTCTTTCCTTCCCTTACATTGTAAACAGGCTACCCCCACCCAGGGGCGTGTAGCTGTCACACAATCTCCATGCCCTCCTCTTCCACAGGCTCAGGATGTATACAAAGTAAGCACCCTGGCTTCCTGCTGAGTCACTCAGTCAAACCTCTAGACTCCCCTAGTTGACACAATGTATGAACCACAACATCCTGCCACTGCCATGAGCCACAAAGGAGCTAACTGCTGCATACTCTTACAGCCTCAGGTCACACTGCCTCCATCTTCTCACCCTCCATCCTGATGTGTTCTCTTTGTCCCCAAAACAGAAACTCAGGTTTGTTGACTTGGTGGTCTAGAAGTAGAACATTCACCGTCAAACTTCCCTGGGGCTACCCTCCTGCCATTCATCCTTTATTATGCTTTCCCTGGGTCTCATGCACTTTCCCTTTGAGACCATCGTCATTCCTATACCAGTATGAGATTATTTTGCCTGCTTGTCTAGTTTTAATGTCTGTCTCCACCCCCCTTTAGAATGCCAGCAGCTTTCCTGCTTTGTCCTGCAGTGTTTGGCACATAGGGGGTTCTCAATAAATAGCTATCCCATGAATGAATGAAGATTCTTCTCAAACCTGACAAATCTCTGATTTTGGATTTTTCTACACAAAAGACATTCCCTAGATGCATCTCAGAGTCTGCTTGTCCATAGGCAGAAGTTTTGATGGAGAAAGTGCTTTGCTGAGAGGATCTCTGAGCATCTTTTTTCTGCCTCATTTTCTCCTCCTAATGTGTAAGAGCACAGTGCCACGGTCTGCGCACCATCCTGAGACCAGGCTGCTTTCCTGCCAGGACTGTCACATCCACTGCATCTGGTTTACAAGCCAAATGCTGGTATATTTCCCGTCCTTGGGTAAACTCTAACATTTATGTCAGATGGCAACTCTGTCTTAGGAATTCAGGACTTAAAAAGATATTAAAAGTATAGCCCAAGGCTAAAAGAGATTCAGTATTTCCTACGCTGAATGGGGACCTTCAGCATCACAGACAGATGGCTTTAGCATACTCTACTTGGTACAGGCCTCCTAAGCAAGCTTCACATATAAGTTGTCAGAGTTCTAAGTCCCTGTTATTTATGGCTTATAGCACCCATATCAGCATCTTTCCTTTGGATTCTTAGGAATGAAAGAAAGACGCCATTTAAGAAGCATGAAGTAGGAGATTTGCCCTGCCAAATTTCAAGATTTATCATGTAGATGCATATCCTTGCTACAGAAATGGCATTTGGGGTCACTGGGGAAAAGACAAATCTAAATGGTGCTGAGAAATTGGCTAATCATGAGAGGTGGTGAGAAAGAGGGAAATGTGTGAATTCTAACTCTTGCCTCATACAAATCAATTCCAGGTGCACCGAGGTCTTCAAAATGAAAGGCAAACTTTAAAACATTCACAAAATGATGGGGGGGTGGATATTTTTACAAACCCAAGATGAGAAAAGGAACTAGACACATAAAAAAGAAAAAAATTGATAAATATTGAATACTCTAAAATCAACATTCATTCAACAGGAAATCTGAGTTATCAAAAGTTATCAATAAATAATTAAATAGCAACTGGAATAAAACGTTGGAAGGATATTTAATCAGCAAAGGGTTATGTCTAAAACACAGAAATAATCTTTACAAGTTAGTTTAGGAAAAGGAAAAAAAAACTAATAAGAAAGGGCAAAGAATAGAAAGGGATGCCACCAAAAAGACAATTTTTTTAAGTGCACAGGTGAAGATCCCCCTGGGGAGAACATAAATTAAGAGTATGAGGAAGTATCACACAGAACTTGCCAGGTTAGAAAATACTGAGGGTCCTGAGAATTAACACATGGTGGTAAAGATACACAACAATGCGAACTCTGCTTTTAGAAGTGAAAGTTAATTTAATTATTTTGGAAAACAAAGCAGAAACATCTTGAAAATTAAAACTGCAGCTACCACAGGCTTAGTGATTCTACTTCACATATACATACTAAAAAAAATGCTGCTCATGCATTGCAGGAGATATAGACAAGATATTCCCAGCTATAATGTTCTCCAAAGCTTGAAACACACAAATGTCCATCAACAATAAAAGCGAAAGCACGAATTCAGGCATATTCACATGATGAATTATTAGATAGCAGTGAAAATGAATATATTACAGCAACCAACAGCCACAAGGATAACTTTAGAAACATAATATAGAATAAAAGCAGGGTTTAACTATCATCAATTATCTTTTTAAACTCAAAGGCAAGCAGTATGAATCAACATATTCAATGATTCAGATGAGAAAGTAAAACCATCTTAGAAGTCCAAGCGATAATAAACACAAATTCAAACTAGTGGTTATCTTTTAAAAAATTAACATAGTGGGTCAAGCAGGCTCATAAAGAATTGGGGGAAAATGCAGGTAGCATCCAGCATATTGCTAAAACTGGTTTTTAAGCTGAATGGTAACTTCATCTGTGTGTTTCATTACTGCCTTTTATTACTTTTTTGTACAGATGCCACATATATTTTGTATATATTAAATATTGCATAATTTTTAAGTATCAAGAAAGCATGAAGGAAAACCATCACTGGTCCCAAATCTCATCATCTTCCCTAAAATACATTTGACCTTCAGGGGTATTTTTTGGGCCAAGTAAGCCCATTGCTATTGTAAAACCATTATTGTTTATTCACTCAACAATAGTTAGGGAGCACCTTCCCTAGGACTTCCCTGAGGATTGGTTACTAGGTTGGCTCTTGCTGTTGCTTTTACAGAACCAGGGTGTCCTGAGGCCTGGAGAGCCGACAGGCCTTCTCCATGCCCATCCTCTGAGGTAAGAGAGCTCTGTCTTTTCCCCTTTGTGCTCACGTCTTCTGAGGACAGACAGTGGAAGAGGATGAGGATCTACCATAGGAGGGGTCTTTAATATATTCTCCTCTAGAGTCAGGAATCTGACTCCCCGGCAAATATGACTGTGTCGTGAGAATCTTTGGCCACCAGACTGTCCCCCATAGTCATCAAGGCCCGGAGACCTTTCTATAATTCTGGCTGCAACCATCTGCTTGGAACTTGGATGCAGATGCAGTGGTTGAAATGTGAGTGTAAATGGTTTGGAACTGTGTTCTGAGCAAGTGTTGCTGTGTGGCTTATGTCCCAGGACCCACACTTCTCGTCACCATGGTATTTGATGCAGCACAACCCCAAACACCTGGTCTTCCTCTATGCACCAGGCTCCGCTGTGCCTGCTTGCCTGCTACTCACAGTCAGAGTCAGACGATACCAAACCAGTTGCTGTCATACCTCCTGGAACACACCAAGAGAAGTTCTACCCTCCCTATGCTGAGGAGAAAGAATCTAGCTAAAGACAGAGACTGACTGTGGAAACAGTGCTTACTGCCCCTGTCAGCTGAGCCATCCAAGCCTGAAGAGGTGAGTGGCCTCATCCCTAGATGGGAAAAGTCACTGCTTCCTCCATGAGTCAAAAAACAGTACTCACTGGAAAAGCAGACTTTTTCATTATTGTCTCTAGGGAAATCCTCATTCATCTAGAAAGAAAAAGAATCTTCCTAAGTCTTGGGATGCAAAACTTAGGTATTAATCAGGCTAAGAGAACGCTTAAGTATGGGTCTCTGTCAGAGAAGGTGTGTCCAAGGGTTACAGCAAGAGACAAAAAGCTCCAAAATAGCTTCTGCGGTTGTGGGTGGAAAGTACAGGGAAATCCCACAGCAAGTATAGCAGAAGTGGGTGGCCTGGGGGAACCTTTCCTCTAGTCCTGTCCTATAGGACTTTCTGTGACAATGGAAAGATCCCATAGCTTCCTGTCCATTATGCTAGTCTTCAGCCACATGTGTCTCTTGAGTACACTTACAGCTAGTATAATCAAGAAGCTGAATTCCTAATTTTATTTTATTTGAATTAATTTAAAATTACAGAGCCATGTGTACCCAACTAATGCATTAACGTATCAAACTGCAAAGCTCTAAAAAGACACTATGCTAAACTGAACACAAAAACGGAGGAAGAGGATGAAGAGGAGGAGGAAGGGAAGAGAGAGGAGGAGGGGTTACTGGGGGAGACCACCACAATGGGATTCTGGTTGGTTCTAAGCTAAATTCAGGGACTTTATGTGGGCAGAGCTTCCCTGGGTCCTGAGATAGGGACTTTCTACCTTAAGCAAAGGGGAAAGTTTCGAGCCACTGCCAAAAAACTAATGCTCTTTTCTAGGTAGCAAGAGTTCAAAAATAAGTGTAGATAAAGCCATAGCTGTGTTGTCTGCAACAGGCTAAGCAAGAGAAAAAAATATTAGACTGGTCAGATAAAGACTGGTGTGCACATGTTATACGCACATTCAAAACCATGTTTTTAAAAGTCATTTTATCATTATAAGTGAAAAAACTTTAAAAATTACACGTGTCATAGTCATAATTTCATAGAGATATATATAGTATGTACATTTGCACAGAAAAAGGTTTAGAAAGATATATACTAAAATATCAGGAGAAGTCAGGTCTAGGAGTAAAAACTTGCATATTTTTACTTCCTTTATTATACTTTTTGTAGGTTTCCAAATTTTTTATAATTGTCTTTTATCGTTTTACATCCTAAAAAGAATCTTGATTAAAGGATGCTCAGTAGAGCTTTTAATAATGCAGAAATTTTAGTTTATTGAAAGCAAATAAATGAACAAGATATGATATCATGCATATAAGTTTCATCATAATTACATAAACCACTTGAAGAAAAAATTGGAATAGTTGCAATGCTCTAATAAAGTGATACATTTTTTCTACTATACTGCTTTCTTCTGTAGTCAGCTTTTGTATACTTTTTTTTTTTTTTTTTTGCGGTACTGGGGATCGAACTCAGGACCCTACGCTTGCCAGGCAAGCGCTTATTCCACTGAGCTATATCCCCAGCCCAGTCAGCTTTTGTATAATTAGCTGTGTATTGTTTTCTAACATAGGGGAACTGGAAGAAAATTCCAAGACTCTAGCACCAATACATAAACAAGTTTCTTCAAACCCTTTCCTCTCAACCCTGGATTGACTTCTACCTTATCCCCTCCCACAATCTCTAGGAGACAGAGAGGCAGGTTCCATCAAGGGACCTCAGGTGGCCTCATGACACGCCCACTGCCCCAGAGGACAGCTACTCATCCTGTAAGGTCAACTCTTTCTCCTCCACTCCCCTCCCACTCCATTACCACAGAGATTCGTGGAAAGAGATCAATAAATATGAAAAACAATTGATCTTCTTCCCTCACCCGCTTCTTTCTCTGAAGGACTCTGTCTGACATGCTAATGGGAACCAAACCAGAGAGGAAATGAAAATACAGGTCCTTCCCCCATGGGATATTGTGCTACCTTTCTCTTCTTACAGCTATTAGAAGATCACAGCCTTTCACTGTCCGTGGCTGATGCTGGTGCTTCTGTGGCTCACAGGCATCCATGGGATCCCTGCTTGCAATACAATATGGCAGAGAAGGGGAAAGAAAACTAGCACATGCAGAAATAACCAACCACATGAGACTGCCTAACTTTCTAACAACCACCCCCCCAACACACAGTACTAATCCAGTCTTTAAAAGAACTAGAAATTCTGTAAGGGATCACCCATCATTCAGTTCCTCTTCTCTGTTGCCCCTCCTGCTAAGATCCCAACGCCAGCCTCTCACCCAAAGCCAGGCAAGGCACCGGCTGTGGCTGCACCCTCTGCCCTGGGTGGATAAGGGACAGTAGCAGCCAGGACTTTAGTTTGGGAAGGGAGAATTCTCAAACAGACTTGCATTTCAGCAAAGAACCTCATTTTCTTCCTCCAAAAGCTCAGAGATTTAAACAGACTAGTATCAATGGGGAATTCCACCAAACCACCTTTCTCTGGAGCTAAATGCCAGGCATCGGAAACAACCTTGGCATTTACAGGTTTATTTCCTTTTTTGACAGAAAAGATCCATCACTCACAGTAATTTGCAGTTTTATTCAGCCATGGATTTGAATTTTTTATGCTGCATGGTTGATGAGGCCAAACAAAATAGAAAGGTGTCAACTATAAAATGCTCCTTTAGAAGGCAAACTGGGTATCAAGTGATGAAGGTATGGGTCCTGTGTGCCTTTACAGGGCCTGACTGCAGCTGTATGAAAAAGATGTCTTTGTCAATTTTGAGCCTGCATGCTTTCAAAGGCTGAAAGTCCAAGATCGAGCAGCGATTCTATTTCTATTCAGCCTCTGGTGAGGGATCTCTGGCTGCATTGCAATATGGCAGAGAAGAGGAAAGAAAACTAGCCGCATGCAGAAATAACCAACCACATGAGACTGCCTAACTTTCTAACAACCACCCCCCGAACACACAGTACTAATACAGTCTTTAAAAGAACTAGAAATTCTGCAAGGGATCACCCATCATTCAGGAGGGTGGTGTCTCCATGGTTTATTTGCCTCCCACAAGCCTCCCTTCACCTCTCAAAGATTCTGCCACACTGGGGACCAAGCTTCCAGCACATAGCCTCCAGGGCAACAATCTACATCCAAATCACAGGAGCATTTGGCATTCGTGTTTTCATGAGGTGTGATAAAAAAAATACAGCGAATGCTACTGCCAAGTGCTATCCAACAGAACGGCAGGCTCATAAAAATATTCTGGTGTGTCTTCATCTGCCTTATTCACTCGATCTGGCTCTGTGCAACTTCTGGGTCTCCCCCAAAGTAAAGAAGACCATGAAAGGTCAATGTTTTGAATAGGTTCAGGACACTGAGGCAACCATGACAGTGTAGCTAATGACATGAAAGAGAACTTCCAGAACTGCTTCAGAAAGTTGCAAGAATAATGGGATAAATGTGTTCTAAGTGAGAGGAGTTAATGGCAATGAGTCTTTTGCTGTAGTAATTTCTTTTTAAATTGAAACACTCACTGTATCTTTCCATTACACTTCTTAGTAATTTCAGTTGATAGGCTCCTACCAATTCAGACCACATTCAGAGAGAGAGAGAAAGACAGACACAGAGATAGACAGACAGACAGACAGAGATATAGACACAGCCACAGATACAGACAGAGAGGGAGAGAGAGAGAGGTGAAGAAGGAGAAGGAATTTATTTATGCCTCTGAACTGTGCCACTTGCCCTTAGCTGTGATCATATTCTGTAGGAGTCAAATTACTCCCACTGGATCCTAATCTCCTATTCTCAGATCACCAAAACAGGAACCTTGGGAGCAACAATGCCCCTGGCAGCCATCTGCAAATTACCTCAAACCACTGTGGCCAGATGGACTCACACTCATCCTACTAATTTTCTCTTTCTTATTCCCACCTGCCTCGATCCACCCCCCATATTTCTCCCCTAATCCTTTTTACATAAACTTTCCTACTTTGCATAGGTTGGCCTATGGTACTAGCAAGCACTAATTCCGGGCCAGGAGAAAGGATATGCCACTCTGGGCCCAAAAGCACACTCCACTTGTCAGGCCCGGTTAGACTCGCATAGGAAGGAACTCCTCAGGTTCCACGCGAATAGCATCTAACTCCTTTGGAGTGCAGTGCATAATTCCTTTTCTGTGTGTTGGCAGGGCTAGAACTCCTTAAAGCTTGGCTTACCAGTCAAGTAGTAAGCATGAGGCACAGAGACAGATGGAAGGCAAATTGGGCCCAGGTGTGTGGAAGAGGATGAGTCAGGAAATAAAAAGAGGAAGAACATTTGTAGAAGAAGCAGGAAGAGACACGTGAGAGTCACTCAGTGTGATTCATTCAGGCACCAGCAAAACTTTCCCAATCCCTTGGCTGGAAGGAAATGAGGTCCATATAAAGTCATTCCTGTAGCCCAGATCTACTAAAACACAAGGGTCTTGGTAACATCTTGAAAAGATTCTGATGCTTCACTCAACTATGTCTCTGCTTCTTGGAGCCTGGTTTAGAGATGGAGCAGGAGAGGAGGGGCACCCTGAGCAAGGGCAGGCTGCCAAGCCAGGCGCAGGAGACAGCTCAGCAAGGAAGGGACCTACAACGCCGCAGGCTCCACCCCATGCTCCTCAGGGGCCACCTTTACCTTTTCCTTCTTCTTTTGCTTGGTTGTGATTTCTTCTCTTGCTGCCTCTCTTCTGCTCTGTATCTTTTTCCTTTCTGCCAAAGATTAGTCCACATTAGTCAAGGTGGATCCAGGTTTCCCAGATTGTCTGCCTAATAAATTCACTGAGATGTTTGTGTGTACCCCCAAGGAACTGGCAGGATACTTTGCAAATAAGCTCACCTTCAATGCTAATTCAGTGGCTTTGTCTTCCTTCCCTTCTTCCTTCCTTCTTCCTTTCCCTTTCCCTCTACTCACATTATTCTTTCCTTCAATACTTACTAAGCATTTATTTATGCGCTAGGCACTAGGAGTTATAAACAATACACAGTATAAACTTCTCCTTTCATTGAAAATATACTTCAAAAGCTAAGCCCACTCTCAGACAGCAGTAGACACAGGCATTTCAATTCTAGTTCATTGCTATAGTTTGGGTAAGTGTCCCTCAACAGTCTGTGTATTAGAAGCTTAATTCCAACATATGGCACTATTCAGAGGTGGGGTCTAGTTGAAAGTCTTCCAGTCATCTCTGGGCATGCTCTTGGAAGGGACACTGGGACCTGGACCCTACTCTTTCTCTCTCTTTACTTGCCAGCACCAAATGCCCCCTGCATGATGTACTGTTACCACAGGCCCATTAGCAACCTGACCAACTGACCATGGAATGAACCCTCCGCAACTGGGAACCAAAGAAATCTTTCCTCTAGGTTTATTAGCTCATTGTTACACCAACGGAAATTGACTAACACATTTTTCCCTTGACTTCTTCTCTTCCTCTTCTCAGTGGACCTAAAACAATTACATGCTGTGTCTCTATTGATAAAGTAGGGACGCTAGTACAATAGGAAAAAAATCCTAATTTTTTCCCTCACAACCTTGAAGATGAGTACACTATTTGCCTAGAGAAGCATATTCATTTGCATCCCTCTAAGAACTCACAGAAAACCAGGGAACAATATTTTGAAATTCAGAGAATATTTATTTTGCATATTAACGCTCTGAAAACTCTACCCCAGAGATTGTGCTATAATAATATTTCATTTTAAAATAAACTGAATTCACTATTCTAATTTAATATAATAGAGTATTTAGGTCTATATGTAATTTTTGTTTTTTCTAGCTCATATTTTTGGAAAAAGAGTTTTCACAATGATCACAAAAAATTGCTTTTTTCCCCCTAGAACTTTCATTGTCTAATAATTACTGTGTTGCTCAAAGCTCAAGTTATGTCAAGGATTCACAGGCGTTTCTGAGTGGCAGCATGTTGTGCTAGAAAGAGCTTTAGCTTGAAAATCGTGATACGTGGGCTCTTAAGGCCAAAATTGCTGTTTACTAAGTCTATGCCTCTTTTAGTTAAGGTTTCTTGGTGGCCAGCATTAGAAGCTGACTTCATTTATTTATTTTTAGGAATTAAAACATTTTAATTTTTTAAAAATCACACATAGAGGATAAAGTGTGTAGAAACTGAAAATTTACAAACTATTCAAAACCTGAAACTGCTGATTATTCAGAAACTACACAGATGGATCATGGGTTGTGGAGAACAGCAGAAAGGGTTACGGATAAATCTGCATTGTTCCAGCTGTTCCCCATGCCACCCTTCTCCGAGGAAAGCCTGACATTGATTAAATATTGAGCCAGGCTAATGCTGGCAGCAGATCCAATGATGGTAACCTGCCTATGGTAGATCCTTCCACTGGGTTCAGTATTTTGATCTGTACCCCAGACTTCTGACAGATCTCATTCATTTTGGTGCCTTGATGGCCAGTTATGCAACCAATGAAATCATTTGGAATGACGAGTTCATGAGAGATAGTCTGAGCAGGTGTATCCAAATCTGCCCAATAACCTTTCTCCTGTAGAGAGCTGGATTCAATGCCACTGTATCAGGTGTTGCCATGCATCATGGGAAAATGAGACTGTTACATTGTCAACTGGCACAGTTGGTCAAATCTGGTTGTGGAATGGCATGCTGTCCTTGAATGATATAGGCCTGACCACCTGCAAAGATAACTGGAGAACTTGATGGCTTGGGCCAGTACAGGGTGGTCATGCCCTTCAGAGGGGACTCCAACATGACCACGCAGATCTGTTTTTCACACTCAGTGATGGATTGTGAGGTACCAGCAATAGTGATGGTCCACTCAGTTGAGCTGGGGAGCGTATCTTCCGCCACTTGGACCGGAGCCCCCAGTGTGCCTTTTCCAATGAGAGAGGCACACTGACTAGCAGGGACCACCAACCTCAGAGTGATAGGGGTCTACTGGCAGCTGTGCTGTTGGTCGTAGAGCTGCTGATGTCCTCTTCTAGTTTGTCAGTGACCATAGCAAAGGCTTTAAAGATGGCATTAGCGGGTCCAGCCAAAGTGATAATTCGCTCAGGGCAGCTCCCTTCTGAGATGTTGATCTGTACACTGCTCCTTTCTTTCTGATGACACTGCCAAATTCCTTTCCATGCATAGTAGCAAGGTGGTGACAGTGACATTTAATCCACCTTCAACCACACTGGTGTCCACATCGAGTACTGTGGGGAGCGGGACTTTTAGAGTGATCAAGTCTTTGGTCACTTGTGGGGGTCAAAGCCAAAAACTGCAGGCACAAGGTGACTGAGGGGGAAAGAGGAGGGAGGGAAGGCGAGGGCAGGAGCCTAGGATGGAACAATAAGAGCGGCAGGAAGGCAAGGAGGACCCCAAGGGAAGGCAGAGGAGGAAAAGGAGTGAAGGAAGAGGAAGAGAAAGGGAAAAGAGACCCCCAGACAGGAGACTGAGGGGGGTGGACAGGAGAGGGCACAG
>PVLD010004837.1:0-17791 GCA_004027595.1 Dinomys branickii | reverse complement strand
CACAGTGGCAAAGCACGGACTCCCTTCCCGTAGTGCTGCCCCTCATGCGCTGTCAGGCTCCGGGTTTCTGTTCTGATTGTCATACTCTTGAGAAAGAGACTAATAAGCTCAGCTTGGGGCCTGGAGAGAAAGAGCTAGGTGTCTCTGGGGTTAAATTGAAGAGCGTCCCACCAGCAGAGGATGACAGCCCAGACATGGACTGAGGGCCCTGAGGCCCTCCCCCATCCCATGGCCCTATCAGCAAAGAACACCAAAAGCACTGAACACCTAGAGAGGCCACTCCAAGAGGCCTCTGCCAGCACCTCTGGGCAAGTCAGCTCCATTTTGTAAACTCAGAAATTAGACCCAATTATTCCTAACATCGCTTCTTGCTTCTTGATCCTACGGTTAATGGCTTCTAATGCTTCCTTAGTATGTATGTATGTATGTATGTATGTATCATATTAGTTTATTAGTACATATGTAAAGTACATAGTTTTACATTCCTTGCATGGAGCTGATACCAGTGCATAGAACATTTTAATTCCTTTTTCATCTCTTTTCCCACCATCCCCCTTCCACCCATTTCTTGCACCCTTCTTTTTGTAATGTGTGCAGCACATAATGTCTAATTCTTCTTTAAAGTAGTAATGAGGGGCTGGGGATATAGCTCAGTGGAATAAGCACCTGCTTGGCAAGCACAAGGTCCTGAGTTCAATCCCCAGTTATACCAAAAAAAAGAAAAAGAAATAGCTAAACTAGTAATGAGAATCTTCAGATATGTTTTAATATTTAAAAAAATGAAACAGAAATAGTTGGTTGGGGTAAGGTTTGCTTCGTTACATTAAAACATCACATTATGATTGAAGGCCTAGAATTGTTCCGCTCGGTGGGACAGCAATGGTCCCATATGGATTACAAACTCTGAGTGGCAGTTAATGCTCATTAACAGAAGATAGGCAAGTGATCACTATTTAGTCAGTGTAACTTGATTGAAAACAACGTTTTGTGAGATTCCTTAGAAATGAAAAGCATCTGCATCTATGTTTTTAAAAAGAAAGAAAGCTTACTTTATCTGTAGGGAGTTGTAACAAACTTTTTCACCCTTATTTATGGACACTTAAAAGAGAATTTTGGAAAATAAGAAATTTATGGCTGTCTCTGCTCAGTCCCAGAATAAAAAGCCTATATGTATTTAGCCATTAATGTCAACATTCTAAGTGAGAAGAACTTCAGCAGGAGGCCTTTGAAAAATGCTACACTTCATCTCAGAGAAGCTATCTTCCTTCTCTTAAGGAGCTCAGATAGAAACCTAGATAGGTTTATGCTACTTTTTCTCATTGTTTGACATTAACGATCAAAACATGTTAAAATAACACAGATCCCTAACATATTCTAAGGCCCTAAATATTCTGGGTGAATTTTTACCCAGAAAGTTACAGCTTCATTTGCTAAACAAAACAGCAGAAAAGAAGTAGATATCAATATAGCACCCGCTGGGGTATGAAAAGACCTAACTTCTCATTAGCTCCTACTCAGCTCTATTCTTCTGCAATAGTATCGTGTCCGTACAGTCGCTGCTGCGCCTGAACTTCAGTACTCTCCTCTGTAGACTGAGGATCTTAGGATGAAACTAAGATTGCTTCTACCTCTAATTTTCTGTGTTTCCAAAATAGCATGCATTGCCTGAGTTTTTCCTAATGTGCTAGGCACTACTCTAAGTGATTATTAATACATCCTACATCCTTCAATCCCCACAACAAAAGACCGTTTTCATCATAGTTTTATAAAATGGGAAGTAGATGGGTAACCAGGTCAAGGTAGGGTGAAACAGAGCTGGACATCTCTGCTACAAAGGGCACAATAAGCCCAACCTGTTCAGGTGTTGGATGCTTCTTCACATGCCCTTCCTCCCATCCCTCAACACAACTGAGCAGACGCTTACATGTACAGTTCTTTTCATCTTTTCCCTGAAATCATCCCTAATCACCTAAGTTGCCTGTCTCTAAATTGCCTGCAATCTGTCTTCATCTTTCTAGAACTGAAGAGATGAGACTATGTACCTTCCAGGTGCAGTTTCTGTGGGAACCCTTGAACAAGAAGACAAACTACCTTCATGAAGGTCTACAGGAAGTCCCCTAAAGAGGAGTAGCTAGCCTGTCTGAATACTGTTGTGCAGATGTCAGACACACAGACAGACAGTCAGAACCCCAGTGAAGACAACTGCCAGGCAAAGGAAGGGCTTGGGAAACAGAAAAAAATTGGGTTTTGTTCATCTAAATATAATAAAACTGGCAAATATCGGGCGCCTCTGTGCACTCTTGAGTCAGCCTTACAAGCAGGGTGCTGACAGAGTTTTGTTCCAACTTGCCTTTACAAGAATGTTTGCATTGCAAACAGCCCTAAAAGACAGAGATAAGGTCTGACCACAGAACTGAGTAGAAATGCTTTCTGCCCATTATAAAAGACTTGGTTCCTTGAACTCAAGGTTTCCCTCCTATAACAAAATTCACTGTGTGCACACGTGTGCCCATCTGGCCATTTTCATTCCCTTTGCAAGGGAATTGGGATTCAGTAGCCAACATAAATAAGCTGACAACCTGGAGACTGCTGTTTTTTTTTTTTTAATCTCTGATCTATGAGTCACATGTCTTCTGCCAACTTGAAATAATAACAGGTTAGTTTACTAGCCTATAAGTAGATTAAATTTCACACCCTTCATAATTCTTGGTGTTAATAGATGACGCAAGTTTCAATAAAAATGAACTGCAAGTCATCAAAGAGAGGTCAAAACAAATTATTCCTCCCTTACTGAGACCTCAAGAACATTCTCTTAAACTATAGGAAGAGATACGGATTCAGGCTTTGGGAATATTAAATTTGCTACTACTTGTATGACTTACCCGGAGCAATTTTGGAATCTTCCATCCTAGAAGATATTAAAGGATAACCTAGATACCTTCTATGTTATACAGGTTAGACCTACACACACCTAAAAGCAAAGTCAGCGACAAGCACTAGGAAGTTATAACGCCTTCAGTGTTCCAGTGTTACCAACACCCTAATGTCTTAAAAAGTAACTTGTTCCAGGCACAGCCCTTCCTTGGCTTAGCTCTTTTTTCTATATGAAATATCCACAGGACATCAAGCATTTTCCCAATGTGTTAGCTTAAACTTGGTCAACACTAATGCAAAATTTCCATGTTCCCCTCATGGCATTTGGCCCCCAAAACAGGCTTTTTAAAGAATGAATCCTCTCACTGTCACCTACAGCTTTCCTGTAGATCCTGCTGGTAGATTCAGAAGATAACCAGGGTAGGGAATAGATGGGGCCAGTCTCCAGGATCCAGAAGTTTAGATGGCTCCTATCCTCCTAACTTTACAATCTCCCCCTGTTCTTTCTTTTTACCTTCCCTAGTATATCCTCACAGGGATGGCTTGAGGAATGAGTAGATAAACCACTGAGTAGTCCCGACAATTGATCATTTCCCAGAGCTAGCAGATGATGAAGGAAGCAATAAGGAGAGCATGAAGTTCTGAGCCCCAGAGAAGAAAGTCTGGCTTGCTCACTTCCATGAAAAATACAGCACATTCAATAACCCCCTTATGTATATCCTTTCTGATGAAGAATTAAAAGCTTTCCACATTAAATATCCTACACATGACTGCTCCATTAGCACTACTTTTATTTTGTACAAATCTTTTCCTCTTTTGAAGCACTATCATCATAACTGATTCTAACGGAACCCCCCATTGGCAGGGCAAATATTAGTACACCCAGCCTATAGGTGAAGAAATGGAAGGCTATCGGGTTAAAACCGTTGCTGGAGATCACAAAGTTTCTATTATATCATATTACCAAAACTGGAATATAGATGCCTGACTTCATTTAGGTGACCTTCTTGATACCCTCTAGGAGGAGGTGCAGACAGTAGCTCTGGGGAAGGTGTTCCCATTTTGTAGAAAGAATCAAGTGATTTTTCCGTGGACATATATTATATGAACTATAGTGGAATGGAACCAGAACTAGATGCAAGGTCTCCAAAATCTGTGGTCCCAGGTCCCTCCCAATATTCTCCTTGTCTGAATGGAAGAGAACTCACATTTAAGAGCAAAGTCATTGAGCGTATGACAGTCCATTGCTGAGTCTCTGCACTCTGGACACCAGAACCAACAGAAGGGTTCATTTATCTTTGATCTCTTGCAAAATACATTCTCTCTTGCTTCACTGTGGTGGCAAGGTCATGGTGTTTATTTGGCGTTAGATGATTTAGGGTTCAGTTCTAGCTCTGATATTTACTCTCTGTAAGACCTGGGACAAATGACTTACCACTTCCTGGTCCTCAGTGGCTCTTCTGTAGGATGGGATAATAGCAGTAGACATCTCACAGAGATGCCATGAAGGAAAGCAATCGTGTATACAGAAAACTAAGGAAACTGAAGTTACCATTATCAACCATGAGAAAAGGAAGAGGAAAAGTAAATGAAATTGGTAACACAGACAACAAATTTTGCCATGAGAGTGCTGAGCCACAGTGCCCAGAGTGCCCTGATGAGAGCAGGAATGAGAACGAATCCACGGCCCTCGGGGAAGCCCTTGCTCCTGACTTTCCAGCTAGAGCTGGCTTAGCTCTCAGGAAGTCTCATGGTTCTGGGAAATGGCCGTGAGTCACCTGGCCCCTCCCCTGCCTTTGCCTCTGAGGTGTGTTTCAGATGGCAGCACTGCCAAGCACTGTCTGGTAAGCTGCAGCGCTCCAGAGCTGGCCTCGCCTCCATCACCAGAAGAGGGCTGCATTTTCTGCTAGAAAGGGCAGGAGAGACAGGATGCAGGGAGCTGCATCTACCGCAGCAGACAATCACTCACCTGGGCCCAAGGCATTCAGACATCCAACCACGTCAAAGAAGCTAGAGAAAAATGTTTACAGACACAGAAAATAGTGTCTTGATCCTTCTTCAAACCACTGCTGCTCCTGTGTCTAATGCACCATTGCCATGGCATTAGTAGAGAAAATGCAGTGGAAAATATTGGCTGCTGGATACTTTTGTTAAAAATAAAAAGGTTGGCTTGAAGCTATTGGGGACTTATTATCTATCTGCAAGATGAGCTCAGCCATTAGATGGGTTTCTTTGCCTGCTGGCTGAGCAGATGGAAAGGACCCCTGTAAAACACAGCAGTTCCCAGGTGATCTGAGAAGTCTGGAGCAATGTACTTCAAATATGAGCTGTTGGCACAGGAGAAATACACTGGTCATAGGTCAGTGCTGTGAACAGCACTGTGGAAATGGACCACGTTTTTAGAAGAACAAAAATGAGATCTATGCCTCTCCAGCACACGGGGGCTGACCACTCCACCCTCCGCCTACAACACACACGTCATACACCCACCCTTCCCTCAGGGCGATCCTTCTCTCCTTACCCTCTACCACTTTCTCTTGGTTGTTTCACAACAGCCTCTATGTGTCTCATTGCCTTCCACGGTGCTGCCTTGGCTGCAAGCGTCCTTCACCCCTGTCATTCATCACCCACCCATACCCCGCTATCTGGTCATTCCTCATAAGTGTCAGAACTATGGATGATGTCAGAATTCATTGCTCCAATTTCCGCATTTTATAGAGAGAGACACTGAAACCCAGAGAGACACAGTGACTGGTCCAAGGTTATCCTGCTAGAGTTGGGATAATTGGTGCTGGGACCTAAAATTCTTAGATACAAACCCAGTATTTTTTCTAATACAGTCTCATCTACTCTGGAAGACCTGCTCCATGAAGCTGAAACGTGGGGACTGGCTTCAGAAAACCACACTTCTCCCATACCTAGCTTTCTTTTCATGTCCTTAAGTGGGAAAAAACGAAGTGTGATTAATGTTTAATCTATCCTACATCTCTGAAAGGAAAGCTTGAGAGAACAAGAATTCCTCTTTAAAATGTTTAGTTCAGCCCCCAGGGCTAGATGAGCAGTAGAAGGAGGAGAAATAGAAGCTGACCTTCCTTCTAAAAGTTTTGCAGAGAAATTGGGCAGAACCTAAAAGATATCACTTATCAAATAGAGGGTGATAAAGCCAGCCTGGGAAGGGCTGGTTAACAGAAATCCTTCTGGCTCTCAAGTTCTGATTCTAAGACTCTTGGAATGGGAATGATTTGGCCCAGAGAACATAAGGCTGAGGGAAATGAAGTAAGACTTACATAATAGGTTCCCACTTTAAAATGAATTATAGACAGAGGAGACCAGGTAAAGATGGAAAAAAAAAAAAAAAGAAACAGGCTTCCCTTACATAAGGAAGATTTAGATCCAAACCCTTAGTGAACTCCAAAGAAACATGTCAGCAAATCAACAAAGAATGCAGAGCAGAGAAATGCCCTGACCTCAGAAGCTTCCTTCAGCACAAGGGTGCTAGGAGGAGGTGGTCTTCTGAAGGTGGTACTGGTGATGAGAAAGAGAAAGGCATACATGTTCAGGGTGACTGTGCAGTTGCTCAGTGGATGCCATTGGTGCCATGTCTCTCCTAACTAAGGTTCTCCAGCTCCTCACTATAAACAATAAAACTATGCTCAGATAGTATTCTTCTCCTGCCAGCACAGCTTTGCTGGAGAAGTACAGGTTTGGCTCTCTTTTCCATTATGGAAGCATTTAGTCATGCGTTTGCTGGGGGCAGGCAGCATGTGTCAGTAAGACCCAGGCTCTCTGAAGAAGATTCAGGCACCCTTGACACCAGACTGCATGGAGTAGGGGCAGATTCTGTGCAACACAGGGGCAACATAGGGATGACAGCGAGAGGACACTCCAGCAACCAAGTCCTCTTTTCCTCTTTTCTCTCCCTCTTCCCTGCCCAGTACCCATGCTAATGAAAATAAGCCTGCGCAGCTTCTTCTGCAGCCTAAGAATTCGTTCAGAGCAATTTGAAGCCAATTGAATGAACAGGAATAAACGAGCAGATATTGCAGTTTATGGCTGGCTGCTCCAAGACCCCAGGCAGTGATTAGAGGCCCTAGGTCCTTTTTATGCCCACAGCAAGAAAATGGGTGAAATTTGGTCCAGTTAAGTGCTCTAAACAGGAGGGACAGCGGTGAGAGTTAGGATGGATAATCATAGTCTGCATTAATACTGGGGCGGTGGCTCTGCCACCTGGACCTGAGAAATCATTAAATGATTGAGTAAAAGATTGAAACAGTGGGAAGCAGTGATTGCTTTGTTAGGCCTATGGGTAGATAAGGATGAAGTGTCCTTGGCGGGGGCGGGGGGACACGGTTGCTACTTCTGGTCGACCTTGGCTGCTGCCGGACTCTATCCCAATACTGATTCACTCTCCCTAAACAGCAAGGAAAACAAGTGTGACTCACACGGGCACCATCTGCCCCCCCCTCCCTCCTCCACTGCCCCTGCTGGGAAGCAGACAAGTAACCCTGAGGGCCTCCATGGAGTTTGATGTTCTCTCTTCCCCAGGATGGAAAGGCAGAATTTATTTGCAGTGGTCTCTCCATGATCCATCACCAATGCTTCTTATGGTTAAAGACACTGATTTCCAGGATCACCCAAACATTTGTGGCTTTAGAATAGAGATTTTTCTCTTGGTCAAGTAAAAACTTCCTTTGAGGGGTAGAGTCCATGGTCTTGATCTCAGAACTAGAGAAAGTATTGAGCAGATATGGTTGACCTTGACAGAGTAATCGGAAGCTCAGTGAAGCATTTCAGGAAGAAGCCTCCAGGATAAATACAGAAAGAAGAAACATTATCTTTACTAGGACATCCCATGTCCTTAGGCATTTTGCTCCCCTACACTATTATGAAAATAAAATCAAAGATAGTGTTTTTACTAAAACTCCCACCACATTCATACTTTGTTCTGCTTTGTAGTAACAGCACGGAAGCCACAAAAATTAATGAGGCTTGGTCCGGCTCTCAAGAAACAAAAGCCTAGTGGAGACAGATAAGTAAACATATCATTTCTATCTATAACAGAAAACCCCATGTTGGATGTCACTACTGGATGTCACACATGCAAAGAAGAATGCTACCTAATCCAGCCACAGGGCACCACATAAGCTGTGTGCTAAAAGACAAGATTCAGAAGTGAGCCAAAAAGAGACCAGGACTGCGTTGGTTGTTCTGACAGAGAAAACAGCACCAGCAAAAGTACAAAGGTGCAAAATTGTATGGTTTGCTTGAAGTACGGTGGGTCCAGTAATACAAAAACATAAGGTGTGGTGCGGATAGTTAGGAAAGATAAGATCAGCAGTTCTTAAACCCCATGCTACAAAACACAGAATTTACTCAGTAAATAGTGGTTACAAAGCCCTCTGAAGTTCCAAAGAGTTAGAAATATAAATGTGTGTGTGTGTGTGTGTGTGTGTGTGTGTGTGTATCCCATATTAATGAGTCTCTCTCTCCTCATTTCAGGGCCAGAACATTTTCTAGATTTAAATAATGCAAGGCAGAATATGAATGGGATCGGTGACTGAGAGCAGCAGGGTAGAGATGTGGAACTGTGAATAAATTATGGCGCTTGGGCCAGAGTGGGGTACAAAAGAGAACTGAAGAAGTGCAGAGGGTAAATGAGCCTTCAGATAGGAAGGGATGGCTGCTGAGCAGAGCTTGCTGCCCCACCCCCAGCTTGATCCATGATAGGATGCCCAGAGGGACTCAGCAAGGCAGGCAGAGGGACCAAGCACACTAGAGCCCCATGGTTCCTCCAGGAGCTGGACCCCACGTGAAGGTGTGTGTGAGGAATTCTATGTGGAGTCAACCCAGGTTCTCTAGGACTGAGCCACGAAACCTAGCTCCTGGGAGACGATGCCCACCAGGGGATGGCAGAGTGAGATACCTGTGGAAGCAGCACACACTGAGAGTCACGTACACATTTGTGTTTTAAAGAGTTTGAGAAATCCCACTACAGACAAAATGGGTTAATTTGGCTTGCACCATTTCCTAAAGCTATCTGACCATAACAGCTCTCCTTCACAGCTTCACCTTGGGAGACACGGCCGGAGACCATGTCCTGACCCTCCTTCCTATCTTCAGGTGGCCTCCCCTCTTGGAATGATATATTTGCCCACTGTTTGGTGGCGGAGTGCGGGGCCTCCAGGGCCCTTAGAAAGTGCTTACACAGTTCGACCTGTTTTGCCAAAGTTCAGGCCACCCCAATCGCCCAAAGTGAAAAATCTACTGTCCTGGGATACTTTAGAATTCCATTCCATCAGTACAGCAGGTACATCCTGAACACCAAGTACTCAGTAATGGAGTAAAGACAAAGACAAGCGCAGTCTCTGGTTTAGCTACAGTCAGGGGAAAATGCGAGACTCCAAAGCCAGAATGGGTAGATCCCAGTTCAAGGTGACATCGAGCGGATGCTAAGATTGGGGATTCAAGGGCGAGTTGTGTAGATGTTCAGAAAAAGAAGAAACTGAGTCATTTTCATCATAATAAAATATGCATAATGAAAAATTTATCATTTCATCCACTTTAATATGATTTTTCATTTATCAGCATATGTTTACAGTACATAATCTTTATGTTTCTTATGGGGAGTTGGTGCATGTCCATAATACATCCTAATTCCTTTTCTTCACCCCCTTACCCTTCCTCCTTCTCCCCTCCACATCATAATCCTGTTCCTTTTTTCACCCATTTTAAGTGCATAGTTCAGGAGTGCTAAACAGTCATAATCTTAACCCCCATCCCCACTGTGCAGTGCCGTAACTCCACTCATTTGTGAAGTAGAAAATGTACCCATTAAACAACTCTCCACTCCCTTCCCCCAGCCTGCAGAAATCACCATCCCTATCTGTCTCTGTGAGTTTAAGTATAATAGGTACCTCATATGAATGGAGTTGTGCAGTATTTTTCCTTAGTTCATCCCATGTTGAAGCATATGTCAGAATTTGCTTCCTTTTAGGCTAATAATATCCACGGTATGTATCTATCATAGTTTGCTTATCTAAGCAACTTTCATACAAAAGGTGGGAAGGGAACTTTCAAGGCTAGAGGAGAAAGGGTGACCTTCCAGGTGTGTAGTGGTAGCAGGGAGTTCAATGGCACCACGCACGTGGCACACTGGGCACACAGAGGTGAGCTGGCTGAGGGTGCTGCATGTGGAGAGGTGTGTGAGGATGCCCACAGGTTCCTAGATCTTCTGGAGGCTGAAGCAATGGCAGAAGCTCCTCAACGGGGCACTGCAGGTTGACAAGGACACCTAGCCCAGCCCTTCAGCTAGCTAAACACAAAAGAGGCCCAACTACATAGGGATAGAGGAACAGACCTAATTCTAAGCTAGGTTCTGGAAGGAGAATTGCTCAATTGAGCCCCGATACATTTATGAGAAGAGTAACCCACTACTTAGGGAAATTCCCTGCAAACTAAATGACTTCTCAAGATTTGCCCCTTGAAGGAAGTCATCCTGCCTATTGGCAAAGCCACTGGACAATTCAGGCCCAGGTTTGTTCCCATAGATCATACCTCTAGTGAGGTCCTGGAACTCCGTCAAATCTCAGAGGAGACCAGCAGCTCCCACGGAGAAGGCATCTAAAAATGTACCTTGACCACCCCTCCTGCAGATCCCTCTCCACCACCCCAGGCCAGGTGACCCAGTGGACTGCCACACACACACACCTGCCCTCCAGGAAGCTCAGCTCGAGGACCCCAGGCCTGTCTCATTTCCCACTTCCCCTCTTCACTGAACAATGGCCCTCTCATTAGTGGCCTCCTTCCCTGTCTGCAGGCCTTTATTACAGTAACTATGGAGTCAGCCACTGCACTTTCTGACAAGAAGGAAAAGAGCAATTAGGGGCTTTTGTCTCTGCCTTGTGGCCTGGCTGACATCATCCTCTGTCCCCCATCCCATCCCCACCTGCATGCAGGGCTCATCATTAACCCCCTTCTCTCCCTGCTGCCTCCTGGACAGGAAGTCAAGCCAGACACACATGGAGGTTCAGTGATGAGTTGCAGCCCCATGTCCAGGGGGCCGGGGCCCTGGGGATTCCGAGAGAGGAAATGAAGGGAGCAGCCCAGATAATCACTGAGGTCACTGGGCATCTCATTATCCCCACTAGGCCACTCCTGACTTCATGGCCATCTCTCATCCAGTTTCTAGCACTATGGAGAAGACTGCGGAGCTGGTTGCCAGTGGCTGCTGGCCACCAGCCCCACCCCATGCCCCATGCCCACAACACTGCCCACTCTGAAACAACTCCCCTACTGAGGAAGGGCTTAGCACTAAGGAGGTAAAAGGCAAGGTGCAAAGCCCAATAGATCCTGCAGATGTGAGCTATTCCACAGTATGAAAGTATCCCTGGATCTCAGACAATGTTGTGAATCCTCAAAGCCTCTATTAAGTACCTACTGTGTGCTCAGCTATAAGACTAGGGAAGACTGTAAAACAGACCTAGGCCCTCTCCTTCTGGAACCTCAGACATTGAGCCAGCCATCCTGAGTGCACTGAGGACCTCCAAGAGGGGCATCTAATCCAACGTTGAGCATCAGAAATCACTTCCTGTGTGGAAAGCGATGTTTTGATTAAAGCCAGAAAGAGGAGCAAAAGTTAGCGATGGGATGCAGGTGATGGGCTGGAGTGTGAAAATGCTCTAGCATGGGAAGAAAAGTAGCTTGTTTAAGGTCCTCCCAGGGCTGTGTGGTGGGAAAGTAGCAAATGAGGCCAGAGATGAAGACACAGAGCTGTTATCACCCTCCTTCACCCTGCCCCATTCCACAGGCACCAGTGAAGAAGCCCATTGAGGGGATCCTAGAAATCTCACCCAGCTCCTGCCAAAACATGCCCCGGGAAGAAAACACACGGTGGCCTATTTATGTACAGTGACAGTTGTTAGAAGCATCTTTCTCAAATGAAGGTGAAAGCGGAGTCAAGGTGGTGAGCAGGAAATAACACAAGACTTAAAATTCAGACAGATAAGATTCAGATCCTATCTCATCCATTTGCCAGCTCTATGAACACATCCAAGCGACACTAACCTCTCTGAGCCTTTGTTTCCTTATCTTTGCAAAGGAAAATAATGTCTCCCCCAGAGCTGTTGAGAAGACTAAACAAATGAGTGCCTAGCACAAGACTCAGCCATCTTTTCTTAGCCACTGGTCCTCTGTGCTTCTGAAATGTATAACATTTATTGGAAGACTTGACCTTTTGTATTTATGAAGTGCCTCTGAATCTCATTATTCCTAGTTCCTCAGACCATTTTTCTCATCACATGATATCCAAGCTCCTCATCATCTGGCTGCAAATCCCAGGCTAATTCTATCCCTAAATGTCTGGTGCATGAGGACAGGATGCAGCTGTCTCCCTCCCTGCTTCACCCCTAGCACCCAACACAATGCCCAGCACACAGTAAGCAATCAGTATACAGTTGTTGAGTGGATGACTGCAGTCTGGTTCTGATGCTTCTATTAATGATTGTCTTCTATTTTTAAAGAGTCTCATTCTCCTAACTCATATAAGTCTTAGAGACAACAAGAGCCCTATGACTTTCATATATAAACTGCTATTATGTCAAGCCTCCCTCATCTTGTCCTTATTCAGATCATTTTTAAACTAAAGGCACGACTTTGATTTATACCTCCTACATTTTATCTTGTTAGTTTCAGTCTATTGTTCTGGCCTGCCCAGACCTTTTTTGAATCTTCACTTTGTCATCCAACATATTAGCTCTCCAGCTACCTTTGTTCCATCTATCAGTTTGCTAAGCATGCCTCCTACATCTTCATGTAGAGGATAAAATGTCAAAGAAGTCAGACACATTGTGTGGTTCTTTAGGGAGATGGACAAGTTCCATGACCCAGCACTGGGGATTTTCTGGTTGACATCGATTCATTAATCAACACATCTTGGGGAAATTGTTCAACCAGTGAGGAAGCCACCATTCAGACTATAATATTTCATTTTGTCCACAACATTACAAGAGGTACCATCAGATTTTAAAAAGAAAACAAAAAAAAAAACTCTTGTTGTATTAAGAACTATCAGGTATGGGGAGAAGGTACCAAGTGCCAAGGCTACTATACACCACTGTATCTCATTTAACTCCCTCCCCAAAAAACCACCCCAAGACAACTGCTGAATAGATATGGGAAAGCTACTGCCCGAGTTTGAGTCCTGACTGCCCCCTGCTGGCTGAGCAATTTTAGACAATGAATTGTCAGAGTGGGCCACTTGTTAAAACAAATGATTTCAAAATCTAAGTGACTTAAGGCTATAAAGATTCATTTCTTGCTCAGTCCAATCCCATGGGAGTGACCATCCACAGAACAGTTTGGGGGCCAATGCTCTAAATATCCAGAGGCCTCCACTGTGTCTTCTCCATTTGGCCAAAGTACTAAGTACTTGGGCAGGGAATTCCAAGGCAGGTATAGCTCTGACATGTCACTGTGCCCACATTCCAGTGGCCAGGACTAGTCACATGACCAATCTCAATGCACAAGAGGCTGGGAAATGTAGAGTGTGTGGGGTGATGAATACTGTCTTCTCTTTGGGGTGGGAGTCTGCCCACTTTTTCACCTGTGACACTAGCATACATGATCATCCTTCCTGCCTCATAATGTCTGTATTGGTCAGAGATGTCCAGACACCAGAACCAATAGGAGAGAAAAACTAAGAGAGGAAGAAAGGGAGAAAAGAGGAGGGACTTCCTTTAAGGAATAGGCTCACCTGACTGTAGGTGCTGGAAGTCTGAAATCTGCAAGGCAGAGTAAAAATTCCTGTGGGAGTCCCTGTTGCAGGCTTTAGCCCAAGGGCAGTTTGAAGGCTTTGAATCTTTTTCTCTTGGGGGATCTCAGTCTTTTCACATAAGGTCTTTAACTGATTTGATGAGGCCCACCCACAACATAAAAAGTGGCCTGCTTTACTCAAAGGCTACTGTCTTAAAGGTTAATCTCTGTTTTAGAAAATACCTTCACAGCAATGTCTAGACTTTAGTTTGACCAAATAAGTGGGCACTGTGGCCTAGCCAAGCTGATACACAAAAGTAAATCATCACAGGGCTGAGGGCGTAGCTTAGTGGTTGAGCACTTGCCTAGCATAAATGAGGTCCCATATTTGATCCCTAGCACTGCAAAATAAATAACCATCACAGTGCCATTTTGAGTATTAAATGAGCTATATCTAAAAACTGTAACTCCAATTAGATCACTTCCTGTTACATAGTAAGTATTCTGTAAGCACTTGTGTTTATTATTGTCCCATTTTATAGTAATAATGGAGAGATGGAGAGATTAAAGTTAGTAAAGTAACTTGGTCCAAACCACCACTGTCAGATCCCCATGTCAGTTTCTCTCCACTCCTCCTCATGGCTGCTTGGGGCCTATTCCTTATGAGGAGCTTCAGTCTGTGGGCAAGGGGTTGGGCAGAGGGTAAGCTTGGAGATAAGCTGGTCAGACGGCAGGCTCCATGCAGGCGGAGTGCCCAACATGTGAGTATGTCACACATGCCTAGAAATACTTGCCAACTAAATACTAAGGCCCCTGTGAAATAATAGATGTTATTATTCTGACCAGTCAGTTCCCCCCACTTCTGATCCTAAGTGTTCCCACATTCACCGGGCTCAGTCTAGACCACTGTGAGATGGGCCAGAACCATCTCTAGACGTTTCCTCCAGCTGAACAGAACCCTCATCTAGAAATTAAAAGTTCCAGATCTGGTCATGAAGCCATGGATGACACTGAGGAAGCCCTGACCCATCTTGTACTCTAGTTTCCCCCTCTGCAACATGAGTCTAATTTCCCCAAGTCCTACCCTATTTGCACATGGCTTTGAAACTCATCAAGCATCATCCAAGGTGCAGCATTATGACTAGCATAACTGGTTTTGGGAAAGAGACTGAAGACAGCCCTAGACCAGCAGGCTTTTCTCTCTCCATTCCAGCTCATGCAGACTTTGGCATTGTTGCCCACAGACACCGATTTTTCAGTGTTGTCCGCCCATGGCCATGCATCCAAGGCTGTAGATGCGGATCGCATCTGGCTCCATCCTGAT
This sequence comes from Dinomys branickii, assembly GCA_004027595.1. Taxonomy (NCBI): domain Eukaryota; kingdom Metazoa; phylum Chordata; class Mammalia; order Rodentia; family Dinomyidae; genus Dinomys; species Dinomys branickii. The sequence goes on along the minus strand of PVLD010004837.1, from coordinate 2,844 downwards.
TACCAGGCATTTCAGCCAAAGGAAAAGAATTTGACCAACAAGGCTTCAGTCTGTGTGTGCTGTACAGGCAAAATGACTCTTCCAAATGACGTCCACATAGTAAGCCCCAGAGCCTGTGACTGTACACGACAAAAGGAACTTTGTATATGTGATCAAAGTTGAGGCCCACTGCAATAGGAAGAGTTTCTCTGATTGCCCAGGTAGATCCAATTAATCATCAGGGTCCTGAGGAACATTTCCCAGCTGCAGTCAGAGAGAGGGATGACTATAGAAGAACCAGAGAGATGGGGCAATGTGGACTTGGAGGACAAAGGGAAAGAGTGAAAAGCCACACTTTAGGAGCGACCTCTAGGATATAGAAAAGTCAAAGAAGCCAGCCCCTCTGGGGCCTTCAGAGTGAGATGCATCCCTGTCCACATTTTGATCTTCACCTGGCAAAACCCACGGCAGACTTCTGAGTTAAAAACTGTAAGACAATAAATTTGTGTTGTTGCAGCCATTCACCAAGTATCAATTTGTTACAGCAGCTATTGAAAACTAATACATGTGCCAAGGAGAAGATAGAAGATTCAGACTGTGTGATCTGGAACAAAGATGGAGAAAGATCAGGTCTAGAAACCAAGACACTCCAGCAAATCCTAGACCAGCACTTCCATCCTTCCTCTCTTTAAAGTATGGTAGTTACCCCTCAGGCTGAGGAGCTTGTGAAGGGCCAGAGGTGGTGGGGAGAGATGTGAGAGTTGTTTTTGGATTCAGAGTTAGACTTTATCTCCATAGCTGGCTGGACCTACCATGGTGATTTATTTCTGAGCTCTCTCTCTCTGTGGAATATGCAGGACGGTATGAAAGACTTTTCTACATCCATCTCCATTCTAAGAATGGGGAACAATCCTCCTCTGCCTCCTCTTTCCTCCCTTTTTCCCTCTAGTGTCCACCAAGGGACAGTTCATCACAAAATCTCTCCCCAGCGCCTCCTCCCCTCCCCAGCAAGAGCAAGCAGCCATCCATTCCCAGCTCCCGGTCGTCTCTTCACAGCAATGAACGGCATCGTTAGGAGCCTTTCATTAGCAGTGGCTTGCTCGCAGCTGATGTTGATTTGATAGAATCCAATTTAGCATCCCACTCTGGGCTCTGCTCCATAAGCATTTGGGTTTAGCATGTACAGGCAGTTTGATGCTGTCTTGATGGCCTTTTAAGCGGCTGAGAAAATTGCTGGCATGGCAATTTGGTAGCAGGCAGACTCTTGGTGGGTGGGGCTCCAGGAATGGGGGAAAAGGCAAGAGATTAGGGGACATTTCAGCCCATATCTGTAAAAGGTTGCTAAGAGTCTGGTAATCATTCATGAATGTGAAGAGAGAACCAATAAATACCTAGAGTATCTGAGAGGGCTCAGCTCAATGAGTCCATGGTGCCTCCTTCTAGTGGAGGATCCAGCACTTCCCCCCAAACCAAAACACCAGCAAAGGTCACATCACCATGTGCAAAATGCTTTCCCTCATTATCTGTCAATTCCTTGCAGAGGGGTGTGATTCCCTGAGGGCAGTAGCATGCTGGCAATTGTGTAACCCTTGGATCTCCAAATTAAAAAGCTGTGACTTATAGTATCTGCCAATTAATCTGATGTAAAGACTCTCACTTTGCTCATTTCAAGCTACAATGAGATGCATACTTGGGAAGAGATGTCTTCTGTGGGCTCTGTGAGTTTGAGCACACTTCCACACACTCATAGTAGATGATCATGACATTATTTTGAATTTGAGCCCATTTTATTCCTGAACAAACAGAGGCTCAGTAAAGGTATAATTTAGTCATAAGCTAGTGGCTAAAGCTTGTGGCCCAGCCATGCCCCTTAAATGCCAAGGATACTGAGCTTCTTTCCTGTGGGGACATACTACTAGAGACCTGACAGTCTAGCCAGAGCCAGCATCAGAACATTTGCACAGGCAGCCCCGCCCTCTGACCTACGGTCTCCCACACTTTAGGTTAGAAAGCCAACCTTTTCCTGGGAAGCAATTAGGTCACACATGGCATCAGGGCAAAGGCAAGGTCTGCTGCTCCCGGGAGGTAGGGAAGGTATGCTCTTATCTCATGCACCTGATTGCAGTTCAGGAGCCAGGATGTCTGTGATATCTTACTCTTCTTTTCTACCTGGTTCTTTTCACTCTGGGTATAGTCAGACACCTCAGAAAAACTCTGGCTTGAAGTCTTCGCCCTCCCACCCCAGAGGCATCTTAGGAGAAGCAACAAGACCTAGAGCTGTGACTCAGGACCACCTCTGATCTTAGCCACCACTGCAGTGGAGAACTCTGGCTGTGTCCTGCTTCAGAAACTCACCTACTTCCCCCTCCAGCACTCTCTCTGACACTGTGGTTTTGGCCTTCAGGCATCAGCAGTCCAAGCACACCCCTGCTTACACCCCCAGAGGCAACTCTCCCCAAACGGGACAGAAGCTGTTGGGAAAGTGCCCCACCTCCAGTCTCTAGGCAGAACCTTCAGATATCTCCCCTAACCTTCTCTAGAAGCTCAGGGACCCCATGACATCCCTTCTCCTACTAACTGCTCCAAAACAAGCTACCTGCAACCAATTCCTTGTCTAGGGCTCTGCCTGCAGATATAAACACAAACCCTCTGAGGTGTTACCATCAATATCCCATTTAACAGATGAGGAAGCTGAGGCTACATATCTGCCTGATTGTCTACCCACCCAAACTGCTTAATAGTTGACACTAGTTGTCACCAATGCAATTGGTGCCATACACTGAAATGGCTGGAATAAGACCACCCTTGCTGCGAGCCAGAATGTCACCTAGTTTAACAGCCACCTTAAGAGTGCCACTCTAGTTT